>CM035101.1:60688851-60957646 GCA_020205505.1 Panax japonicus | reverse complement strand
TATTGCACAGTATTTTGAATTATTGATCCTTACGTAAGAAGGCACTACTCAATAATTGCTACATGAGTTACTGTTCATTACTTTATTGATTCAATAATTGCTGCGTTGATTTTATATTTTATTATTTCAGTAATTGTCATTGCACAGTATTTTCCATTATCAGATCAATAATTCATATTATTTGAATAATATTATCAGATAACATTATTGGCAATGTCTAGAAAGTTCTGTCAAGGAGAGGTTTGGTCATCTAATTGCGCGCCAGTAAGGAGAAATCCTTATTGGAAAGCCCCCTCTATCCTGGGAACGGCCTGGTTGTCAGTACTGTGATTCTGTAATATTATTTTTAAATAATTATTATTATTATGATAAAAAAAATATTTATTTATGTGGATATAGATGGAGAAGATTTTTTAATGTAACAATTGTTGAAAATTAATATTTTATCTTTTTCTGATAAAATAATTCATTTAAATATATTATTTTAATAATATATTAACGGTGATATTTTTATAATGAATGTGGGATATATGAGTATATGAGGAGGTAGAGTATTTTTGTGGCATTAAATGTTTAACACATGTTTTGTGTTTCGGTGGACAGAATTTTTGACCGAAAATTGAGTATATACTGTAAAATCGCCCGTTTGTGAATTTCGGTCAATTTCTATTTGGAATTTGGAAAAATTTTCTTCTGCAAAGTTGTAGAGAATGGAATTTCCCATGGAAAGACGCGAGATTCGAATTTTCTAACAAAAGAGCTATTTATTGTGAATTATTGAAGTTCCGGAGTTCCGAAATAATTGATTTTTGGAAGTTTTAATTATTATTATCAACAAAAACGTTTTTCAAAGGTTGGTGGGCATCTTTAACATGTGTTTGATTGTTAAAATCAGATTCCTTGGTGGTTGGCTTGAATGTTTTGTAAATATTAATATTATATTAATTTAGTCTCCTTTGGCGTTCTAACATTTTCCTATAAATAGAGGGCTAGGTTAGAATTGAAAATCACACCAAACAAAATTTCTCTCTTTCTCTCTCTATATTATCGAGCGTATTCTTGTGAGTATACTTTGAGTGTTGCTATACGGTGCGAGTTTCTGTCAGCACTATACCGAAATTCAGTCAGAAGTACGACTATTTTGAGGTAAGGGATGTTATTTTCTTCTCAAATGATATTTTTTTCTTCAATATCATTATGCCGGAATATTGGTGAACTTTTTTATCAAATTTGGAACTTTTTGTGCCGGAGTTACTATTCACGTATACGGTACTATTCACGTATACGGCACTATTCACGAATACGGCACTATTCACAGAAAAATTATTTTTTTTTCTTTTCGTCCAAAATATCTATTGTGGATACTAGCTTTGATTGTATCCATGTTTTGATCATTCTTGAATTTTACACCACTATGATTATTTTGAGGTATTTTTGGACATGGATAAAACAAAGTACGAATCCTTAATCCTTAATCCTTGTCATTTTGTTTCACTGGATTCGCTTCTTTAAAAACATTTTTTATCATCTTCAGTCTTAAAGGATCTTATTATTGAATATCTTTGGCCTGTAGTGCAAAGATGAATGACTTCTGATGAATATCTTTGGCCCGTAGTGCAAAGATGAACAGGTGTTTAGATGAACATGACCAACAGATGAATATCCTTGGCCTGTAGTGCAAGGATGAATATATGATTCAAGATGTGCATTGATTGATGTTACAGGGATAAAAATACTGTTGATGGACTGTTAAATTCATAGACATTAGTAGATTTCATCCTCTACGTAACTCTTCTATGAATTAATATTTTCCGCTGCGAATATTGATTTAAAACTTGTTGTCTATTGTATTCTATCAGATTTTTCCCTGTTGAAGACTAACGATAATTTGTTGTATATTATCTTAGTCATAATATTTTTTACTGAGTTAGTTGAGCTCACCCTTTTCCTTTTTGTTCCATTTTTCTTCTCAGGAGACGAGAATATAGCGAGTACGAGGGGTATGAATTGATGGTCCTTGAGAGAGTTGTTTAGTAGTCCTCACCATTTTTGTAAAATAATATATCAATAACTGTATTGAGGACATAGTTGGGTATGTATATTGTTTAGATGACAATGTTTGTATTCAAACTCACAGTTTATAGGTTGTAAAAGTTGTGGTTGTTTCTGTACCATGTATTTGGCGACTCAAAATGGGTTGGATGGAATGGACCTATTTTGGGGGCGTCACATGGGTAATATTAATAAATTTTGCAAAGTATGCAAGTTGTTGTATTATATTCGATTGGTCGGGGAATATTCGTTTTAGCAGGGAATATTCGTACAACGGCACAATCATTGGTGGACCCCAACGGAATTATTGTCGGATTGAGAAAATGACAAAAATACTTTATGAAAATAACGGCGGGAGTTTTACCGTTAATATTGTTGAACTACTCGGTAGTAAAAGTACAGTAATACGCATGGTTGTATAATAGCACACAGTATTAATTATTGATGCGTACGTGAGAAGTCACTCAGTTTTACTTATTTTATAGACCCTTATTTATCCATTTTTTAAAATAATCGGTAGAAAGTTATTTGGTGTGTGTATATATATATATATATATATATATTATATATATATATATATATATATATATATATGCATGTGTGGGTACATGTGAATTGACAAATGGGGAAGGGATGTACAGGTGGTAATGTAGGAAAAAAAAGATGGTGGGTGGTGGAATGTATTATATATATATAATGAAAGGATTGTTTTAAGTGGGAGGAATTCCACCCGTATATTGGGTGGAATATGGGGATTGGTGGAGTAGTATATAAATAAATATATATATTATATTATATGATGATTGAAGTTGGTGGAGGAGGAAAACACATAATGGAGTATTATATGTATTTTATTATGTAAGGTTTGAAATTTTAGCAGAAACAAATGATGTGGGTTCACGGGGATTTTCACCTGTGATATTTTTCTTCGCATGTATATATATAATATATATATATATATTTATTTAAAAGATTTTGCTTTAAATATGGACCGTCAGATTAAAGTAAATCAATCTCGACCGTTCATGAGTTAGTTACTATGCATTTCATTTTTCTATAAATAGAAGCTCATTCATTCATTATTTTCTTACGAATTCACTGAAACTCTAGAGAGATAAACTATAGAGAGTAAGAAGAAAGTATTCTGCTACTCATTACTTATATATCCAGTAATCTTCTTCTTAAGGTAGGGAATATTATTTGTTGTACTGTAAGGGGTGTTATTTCTTTTATATTCATGAAGAGAACTTCTGTTATTCAATTATTTATTATTCTGCTGGAATAACCAGTATACGCGGACTACCCTATACTTGGTGACATTCTTCTATTATTTTGTCTTTATTATTCTGTTGGAATATCCTATCTGTGTGCTTTACACCGGACCTGGTTCCGTCTTTATTATTATTCCGTTGGAACATCCTGTCTGTGTGTTTTACGCCGGACCTGGTTCCGTCTTATTATTATTCTGTTGGAACATCCTGTCTGTGTGTTTTACACCGGACCTGGTTCCGTCATTATTATTCTGTTGGAACATCCAGTCGGTGCAAATTTTGCCTGACCTGGTTCTGTTATTATTATTCTGTTGAAATAATCTGTCTATGCGAAGTACCGCATGCATGATGATTTCTTTTGTTATTCCATTCTTTATTATACTCAGTTGGTTAAAATTTTGACTTCTATACTCCATGAAATTAGTAGAATATCCTTGATATTTGCGCTTCATCCAGTATCTTTTCATGGAAATATTCTTCTGATCATTCTTGAATTTTACTCTACAAAACAGTATCATGTTGACAATTTGGACGTTAATAATTCCTGGATAAAATAATTCTTGAACTTGTTTTATTGAATTCTTATATCATTGTCATCATCCTCATGTTTATATTTTGTTAAAAGTCATTTGTGGCCTGTAGTGCATAGATGGACTTGATATGATTATGACCAGGGATTATTCGGTGTAATTATGACCGTAATATTACAAATGATGTGCTAAAAGTTCTATTGGCCCGTAGTGCATTGATGGACAGTTGTTGTATGATCATGACCATTAATGAATACACAAATATTCTTGGCCCGTAGTGCATGGATAATTGTGGTCGTGATACTAAAGAATATCCTTGGCCGTAGTGCAGTGGTGATTCGATGATGTAGAATATTTATTAAGCTGAGTCTCAACGATAACAGTGATGAAAAATCTTTTTAATCATAAAAGATAGTAGATTTTATTTTCTATTTGACTCTTTTAATGGATTGCTTGTTCCGCTGCTGTTAAACTTGATGTCTATTATATTTTATCAGTTTAACATTGTTGGAGACTAATGATAATTTATTCTGCACTATCTTAGTCATAATATTTCTTACTGGGCTAGTTGAGCTCACCCTTCCTTTCATTGTTCTCTTCAGGAAATGAGAATATAGCTGGGACGAGTCGGGGAACAGAGTGATGGTCCAGATGATATTAGTAGTCCTCACTATTCTGTGAAATAATGTGATAATAATTGTAATGAGGACTCTTTTTGAGTTTGTAAATCTCTAGTAAATAATATTTGTATTCAAACTCACAGTTTATGTTTTGTCGTATTGTACACGATAGTTGTATTTGAATTCTGTACCATGTATCTGGCGACCCAAGATGGGTGATGTATATAATTTTGGGGGCGTCACAGTTGGTATCAAAGCTTAGGGATATGTTCCCTGGCTAAGATGTGAGACTAGAACTAGGAGGGAGAGACGGGGAATTTCTTCGATGGTATGACCTACTTAAATTTATTTTGTATTTAAATTGGTTGGTCAGAGTTTAGAGATATTATGTTACATGCCAATTAACCTTTGTTTTGTGGCATTATCTGAAAATGACATCCGAAAATGTTGAGAATAGCAATGGAGCACAAGAGACCGTTGAGTCTCCACATATCAATAATCAGGAGAATGTGCATCAGGAAGGCGACAATCCTCATGTAAACAATAACACTGACCAAATGATGAATGATGGATTGTTTAGAGGCTTTATGAAATTCATGCAACAGAAGGCGAGAGCGGCTCCTGTCCAAAATGTAGGTGGAAACACTAGATACTCGGGCGGTCACCGTTAAACAGTTCAAGGAGCTGGGACCACCGGAGTTTAAGGGAGAGCCAAAACCACTTATGGCGGAAGCATGGATAAAGAAGATCACCATGATATTTGATGTCTTGGGATGCTCCGAAGAGCAAAAGGTTCCCTTTACCGCCTTTATGTTGTGCGGAGAGGCAAATTACTGGTGGGAATCGGTAAAACGTACTCAACCTGCCATACTAAAGATGTCTTGGGAGAAGTTCCAAGAGTTGTTCAAAGACAAATACTTTCCCAAAAGTATTCGTCACATGAAGGAGGTGGAGTTTATGAAATTGGAGCAAAACAATATGACCGTGTCGCAATACGAGTAAAATTTACGGAGTTATCCCGGTTTGCGTCCTACTTGGTGGATAATGAAAGAGAATGTCGCGAATGTTTTTAAAAGGTTTGAAGCCGGAGATACGTCCACATCTTATTTCTCATAAACTGGGTTTGTATTCAGATGTTGTAAATAGGGCTCAGTTGGTGGAGCGCGATAACGAGTCAACGCAACCAAAAGAGAGCAGCCAGCAAAATGATAATACCAGTGAGAGCAGTCATCGAAGTGGTGACAACAAACGTACATGGATAATTGTGGTCGTGATACTAAAGAATATCCTTGGCCGTAGTGCAGGGGTGATTCGATGATGTGGAATATTTATTAAGCTGAGTCTCAACGATAACAGTGATGAAAAACCTTTTTAATCATAAAAGATAGTAGATTTTATTTTCTACTTGACTCTTTTAATGGATTGATTGTTCCGTTGCTGTTAAACTTGATGTCTATTATATTTTATCAGTTTAACATTGTTGGAGACTAATGATAATTTATTCTGCATTATCTTAGTCATAAAATTTCTTACTGGGCTAGTTGAGCTCACCATTCTTTCCACTGTTCTCTTCAGGAAATGAGAATATAGCTGGGACGAGTCGGGAAATGGAGTGATGGTCCAAAGGATAGCATTGGTAGTCCTCACTATTCTGTGAAATAGTGTGATAATAATTGTAATGAGAACTCTTTTTGAGTTTGTAAAATCTCTAGTAAATAATATTTGTATTCAAACTCACAGTTTATGTTTTGTCGTATTGGACACGACAGTTGTATTAGTAAGTTGTATTTGAATTCTGTACCATGTATCTGGCGACCCAAGATGGGTGATGTATACCTAATTTTGGGGGCGTCACAGTAGGTATCAAAGCTTAGGGATATGATCCCTGTCTAAGATGTGAGATTAGAACTAGGAGGGGAGAGACGGGGAATTCCTTCGCTAGTATGATCTACTTAAATTTATTTTGTATTTAAATTGGTTGGTCAGAGTTTAGAGATATTATGTTACATGTCAATTAACCTTTGTTTTGTGGCAGTATCTGAAAATGACATTCGAAAATGTTGAGAATAGCAATGGAGCACAAGAGACTGTTGAGTCTCTCCACATATCAATAATCAGGAGAATGTGCATCAGGAAGGCGACAATCCTCATGCAAACAACAACACTGACCAAATGATGAATGATGGATTGTTTAGAGGCTTTATGCAATTCATGCAACAGCAGGAGAGAGCGGCTCCTGTCCAAAATATATGTGGAAACACTAGAAACTCTCGGGCGGCCACCGCTAAACAGTTCAAAGAGCTGGGACCACCAGAGTTTAAAGAGAGCCAAAACCACTTATGGCGGAAGCATTGATAAAGAAGATCACCAAGATATTTGATGTCTTGGGATGCTCTGAGGAGCAAAAGGTTCCCTTTGCCGCCTTTATGTTGCGCGGAGAGGCAGATTACTGGTGAGAATCGGTAAAACGTACTCAACCTGCCGTACTAAAGATGTCTTGGGAGAAGTTCCAAGAGTTGTTCAACGATAAATACTTTCCCAAAAGTATTCGTCACATGAAGGAGGTGGAGTTTATGAAATTGGAGCAAAACAATATGACCGTGTCGCAATACGAGGCAAAATTTACGAAGTTATCCCGGTTTGCGTCCCACTTGGTGGATAATGAAGAGATAATGGCGCGAATGTTTTTAAGAGGTTTGAAGCCGGAGATACGTCCACATCTTATTTCTCATAAACTGTGTTTGTATTCAGATGTTGTAAATAGGGCTCAGTTGGTGGAGCGCGATAACGAGTCAACGAAACCAAAAGAGAGCAGCCGGCAAAATGATAATACCAGTGAGAGCAATCATCGAAGCGGTGACAACAAAAGTATATGGATAATTGTGGTCGTGATACTAAAGAATATCCTTGACCGTAGTTCAGGGGTGATTCGATGATGTGGAATATTTATTAAGCTGAGTCTCAACGATAACAGTGATGAAAAACCTTTTTAATCATAAAAGATAGTAGATTTTATTTTCTGCTTGACTCTTTTAATGGATTGCTTGTTCCGCTGCTGTTAAACTTGATGTCTATTATATTTTATCAGTTTAACATTGATGGAGATAATGATAATTTATTCTGCATTATCTTTGTCATAATATTTCTAACTGGGCTAGTTGAGCTCACCCTTCCTTTCACTATTCTCTTCAGAAAATGAGAATATAGCTGGGACGAGTCGGGGAACGGAGTGATGGTCCAAAGAATAACATTTGTAGTCCTCACTATTCTGTGAAATAGTGTGATAATAATTTTAATGAGGACTCTTTTTGAGTTTGTAAAATCTCTATTAAATAATATTTGTATTCAAACTCACAGTTTATGTTTTGTCGTATTGTACACGACAGTTGTATTAGTAAGTTGTATTTGAATTCTGTACCATGTATCTGGCGACCCAAGATGGGTGATGTATACCTAATTTTAGGGGCGTCACAGTTGGAATCAAAGCTTAGGGATATGATCCCGCGCTAAGATGTGAGACTAGAACTAGGACGGGAGAGACGGGGAATTCCTTCGCTAGTATGACCTACTTAAATTTATTTTGTATTTAAATTGGTTGGTCAGAGTTTAGAGATATTATGTTACATGTCAATTAACCTTTGTTTTGTGGCAGTATCTGAAAATGACATCCAAAAATATTGAGAATAGCAATGGAGCACAAGAGACCGTTGAGTCTCCACATATCAATAATCAGGAGAATGTGCATCAGGAAGGCACAATCCTTATGCAAACAATAACACTGACCAAATGATGAATGATGGATTGTTTAGAGGCTTTATGAAATTCATGCAACAGAAGGCGAGAGCGGCTCCTGTCCAAAATATAGGTGGAAACACTGGAAACTCTCGGACGATCACCGCTAAACAGTTCTAGGAGTTGGGACCACCGGAATTTAAGGGAGAGCCAAAACCACTTATGGCGGAAGCATGGATAAAGCAGATCACCAAGATATTTGATGTCTTGGGATGCTCCGAGGAGCAAAAGGTTCCCTTTACCGCCTTTATGTTGCGCGGAGAGGCAGATTACTGGTGGGAATCGGTAAAACGTACTCAACCTGCCGTACTAAAGATGTCTTGGGAGAAGTTCCAAGAGTTGTTCAACGACAAATACTTTCCCAAAATTATTCGTCACATGAAGGAGGTGGAGTTTATGAAATTGAAGCAAAACAATATGACCGTGTCGCAATACGAGGCAAAATTTGCGGAGTTATCCTGGTTTGCGTTCCACTTAGTGGATAATGAAGATAGAATAGCGCGAATGTTTTTAAGAGGTTTGAAGCCGGAGATACGTCCACATCTTATTTCTCATAAACTGTGTTTGTATTCAGATGTTGTAAATAGGGCTCAGTTGATGGAGCGCGATAACGAGTCAACGCAACCAAAAGAGAACAACCGATAAAATGATAATACCAGTGAGAGCAGTCATCGAAGCGGTGACAACAAGCGTGCATGGATAATTGTGGTCGTGATACTAAAGAATATCCTTGGCCATAGTGCAGGGATGATTCAATGATGTGGAATATTTATTAAGCTGAGTCTCAACGATAACAGTGATGAAAAACCTTTTTAATCATAAAAGATAGTAGATTTTATTTTCTACTTGACTCTTTTAATGGATTGCTTGTTCCGTTGCTGTTAAACTTGATATCTATTATATTTTATCAGTTTAACATTGTTGGAGACTAATGATAATTTATTCTGCATTATCTTAGTTCATAATAGTCTTATTGGGCTAGTTAACTCACCCTTTCTTTTCACTGTTCTCTTACGGGAAATGAGAATATATTGGGACTCGTGGAACGGAGTGAGGGTCCAAAGGAATAACATGAGTAGTCCTCACTATTTTGGTGAAATAGTGTGATAATAATTGTAATGAGGACTCCTTATAGCGTTGTATAATCGCTAGGATACAATAATTGTTTCAAACTCACAGTTTATGTTTGTCGTATGTACACAGCAGTTGTATTAGTAAGTTGTATTTGAATTCTGTACCATGTATCTGGCGACCCAAGATGGGTGAAGTGTATACCTAATTTTTAGGGACGTCACATATTGGTATCAAAAGCTCTAGGGATATGATCCCGCGCTAAGATGTGAGACTAGAACTAGGACGGGAGGAGACGGGGAATTCCTTCGCTAGTAGGACCCTACTTAAAATTTATTTGTATTTAAATTGGTTGGTCAGAGTTTAGAGATATTATGTTACATGTCAATTAACCTTTGTTTTGTGGCAGTATCTGAAAATGACATCCAAAATGTTGAGAATAGCAATGGAGCACAAGAGACCGTTGAGTCTCCACATATCAATAATCAGGAGAATGTGCATCAGGAAGGTGACAATCTCTGAAAACAACAACACTGACCAAATGATGAATGATGGATTGTTAGAGGCTTTATGCAATTCATGCAACAGCAGCGAGAGCGGCTCCTGTCCAAAATATAGTGGAAACACTGGAAACTCTCGGGCGGTCACCGCTAAACAGTTCAAGGAGTTGGGACCACCGGAGTTTAAGGGAGAGCCAAAACCACTTATGGTGGAAGCATGGATAAAGCAGATCAACTAGAATTTGATGTCTTGGGATGCTCCGAGGAGCAAAAGGTTCCCTTTGCCGCCTTTATGTTGCGCGGAGAGGCAGATTACTGTGGGAATCGGTAAAACGTACTCAACCTGCCGTACTGAAGATGTCTTGGGAGAAGTTAAGAGTTTCAACGACAAATACTTTCCCAAAAGTATTCGTCACATGAAGGGGTGGAGTTTATCAAATTGGAGCAAAACAATATGACCGTATCGCAATACGAGGCAAAATTTGCGGAGTTATCCCGGTTTGCGTCCCACTTGGTGGATAATGAAGAGAGAATGCGCGAATGTTTTTAAGAGGTTTGAAGCCAGAGATACGTCAACATCTTATTTCTCATAAACTGTGTTTGTATTCAGATGTTGTAAATAGGGCTCAGTTGGTGGAGCGAGATAATGAGTCAACGCAACCAAAAGAGAGCAGCCGGCAAAATGATAATACCAGTGAGAGCAGTCATCGAAGCGGTGACAACAAGCGTGGAGAGGAATCAACAGGCCAGAAATGGTAACCACTTCGGTGGTAATCAGGGCCAAAACAATAAGAATGGACATTTCAAGAAGAGGAGATTCAACAATGATGGAAAGACGTCAGCACCACCCATTGTTAAGGAAGGAGAAACACCACCTATATATGCTTCAAATGCGGAGGGGAGGGACACATCAGTCCAAATTGCGCGATGCCGTCCAAAGCATGTTATAATTGTGGAAGAGAAGGTCACTTGCCCGATTTGTCGTTCACCAAAGACAAATTCAGCTAGGATGGAGGCACCAAAGGCTGTCCAGAAAAGTCAAAGCCGGTAGTGCAAGGGAGAGCGTTTGTTGTGACCTCCCAGAAAGCAAGGAACCCGAATGAGGTCATCACGGGTAAGCTTATCATAAACTCTAGAAGTCTACACTTTATTTGATACCGGTTCTACCCATTCTTTATTTCTCCTACTTGCGCTCAACGATTAAATTTGACTCCGGAGAAATTAGACTTTGACTTATCTGTGGAAACTCCGTTGGGAGAAACCTTCATTACATCCACGGTTTATAAGTCTTGTTTGGTTCAAGTTGGTACCCACACATTACCTGTCGATCTTATTGCATTAAAAATACTTGCATTTGATGTAATTCTAGGATTGATTGGTTAACTACTCATCATGCAAAAATTAATTAGTTTTCGTAAAGGTTGTTAGCTTTCATATTCCTAATCGACCTATTATGCGAATTCAAGCAACCAAACCATTAAACTCAATCACTGTCATCTCAAGCCATAAAGCTATTCGTTATTAAAAAACGGATGTCAAGCTTTCTTAGCTCATGTCACAGATCTAAACAAAAATACGTCAGTTTTGAATAATATTTCTATTGTTAATGAATTTCCTGACGTATTCCTGAGAACTTCCTGGCCTACCCCCAGAGCGTGTGAAATTGAATTTTGTATCGACCTTGAACCGGTACAAAACCCATTTCTAAATCCCCATATCGAATGGCTCCTATTGAACTTCAGGAGTTAAAAACTCAACTGCCGGAATTGTTAGACATTGGCTTTATTCAGTCCTAGTACTTCTCCTTGGGGTGCTCTTGTTTATTCGTGAAGAAGAAAGATGGGAGTATGCGACTTTGTATTGATTATCGGGAGTTGAATCATGTCACCATCAAAAATAGGTACCCATTGCCACGTATTGATGACCTATTTGCCCAGTTGCCAAGGAGCCAAATTCTTTTTCAAAGATTGATCTTCATTCCGAGATATCACCAATTGAAGATTAGAAACCGATGGCATTCCAAAGACGGCTTTCAGAACTCGGTACGGGCATTATGAATCCTAGTCATGTCCTTGGATTGACTAATGCTCCTGCTGCCTTCATGGATATGATGAACCGAGTATTCAAGGAATATTGGATCACTTTAGTGGTGTCTCTTATTGATGACATCCTCATATATTCCAAAACCGTGAAGATCATGAGCAACACTTGAGGTTAGATACTCCAAAAGCTTCGTGAATATAAGCTTTATGCCAAGTAATAGAAATGCGAGTTTTGCTTGAGGAAGTAGCATTCCTTGGGCACGTGTATCAAGTCATGGAATATCTGTTGACCCCAACAAGATTGAAGCTATGCAAAGCTGGGAGCAACCTAAATCAGTGACCGAAGTACGTAGCTTTCTCGGCTTAGCTGGTTATTATCGGAGATTCGTAGAAGGGTTTTCTCGAATCGCTACTCCACTAACTCAGCTGACTCGGAAAGATACAAGTTCGGTTGGAGCGAGGAATGTGAGAAGAGTTTTCAAGAACTCAAGAGGAGACTCATTTCAGCACCTGTTCTGACAATACCATCTGGTTCGAGGGATTTGTCATCTACAGTGATGCTTCGGGCAAAGGGTTAGGATGTGTTCTCATGCAACATGGGAAAGTCATAGCCTATGCCTCACGACAACTCAAAGAATATGAGAGGAATTATCTACTCATGATCTAGAGTTGGCAGCTGTTGTCTTCGCACTAAAGATTTGGAGGCATTACTTGTATGGGGAGAAAGTGGAGATCTTTACGGATCATAAAAGCCTCAAATATTTCTTCACTCAAAAGGAACTCAACATGCGACAACGACGTTGGCTTGAACTGTTGAAAGATTATGATCATACTATCAATACCATCCTAGAAAAGCGAACTGTGGGTAGCTGACGCATTGAGTAGAAGATCATATGCGGGTACTGAGTGCAATATTGTCAACGCAAAAGGCCCATTTTGTATGACTTGCAAAGGATGGAAGATAGAGATAAAGACTCCAGGGACCCCACGTGATGTGGCAAATATACGAGTAGAACCGACTTTAATTGATAAAATTAAAGCTGCTCAGATTACAGATCCGGAGCTGATGCGTATGAGGAAGAAGTGCAAAGAAGGTGCGATGCCGGAAGCAAGAATCGATGAAGAAGGAATACTTCGAGTCAACTCCAGACTTTGTGTTCCCTAACGACCCTGATTTAAAGTTATAAATCATGATGGAGGCGCACAACACACCGTTTGCAATCCTCTTGGGAGTACCAAAAGTGTATCATGATCTTCGACATACATTTTGGTGGGGCAATATGAAGAGAGAGATATCGCTGTTTTATCTCAAGGTGTCTAAAGTGTCAACGAAGTCAAGGCGGAGCATAAGTACCAAAAGGTCCATTGCAACCACTTGAAATTCCAGAATGGAAGTGGGAGCACATTACCATGGATTTCGTTACTGGTCTTCCCAAAGTTTCTCAAGGCATAGATGCGATTTGGGTCATTGTTGATAGATTGACCAAGTCTGCTCATTTCTTACCGATACGAGAAACTTATACACTTGAACGTTTGCTCGTATGTACATAAACGAGGTTGTAAGATTGCATGGTATGCCAGTATCCATAGTTTCTGATCGAGACCCAAGATTCACTTCGCGATTTTGGGTTAGTTTGCAAAAAGCTATGGGCACAGATTTACGATTTAGCTCGGCATATCATCCTCAGACGGACGGACAGTCGAGAGGACTATTCAAACTCTTGAAGATCTATTAAGACTCTGTGTCCTTGATTTCAAGGGAAGTTGGGACAAGTTCTTCATTGGTGGAGTTTTCCTACAAAACAGTTATCAAACAAGTATTGGCATGGCTCCATTCAAAGCGTTGTATGGAAGAAAGTGTCGTTCTCCAGTATGCTGGGATGAGGTGGGTGAAGCAACGTTGTTGGGACCAGAGTTGGTACGTATGACTACGAAAAAGATTCAAACGATCATGCAACGTATAAAAACCTCACAAGATCGACAAAAGAGTTATGCTGATCTTCATCGAAAGGATGGAATTCGATATAGGAGATCATGTGTTGTTACGTGTTGCTCCATGGAAAGGATTACGAGATTTGGAAAGAGAGGAAAGCTCAATCCTCGATTCATCGGCCCATTTTTAATCCTTGATCGAGTAGGAACTGTGGCCTATAACTCGCTTTGCCAAGTATGTCTCGTGTTCATAACGTTTTTCACATATCCATGTTCGTAAATATGTGGAAGACCCGAACCACATTATTGAGTTAGAACTGGACGAAATAGCGGAAGATTTGACGTATGAAGAGGTTCATGTTCAAATCTTGGATAAGAAGGAACATATTCTACGCTCCAAGGTTATACCTCAAGTCAAAGTTTTGTGGAGAAACCACGATGTTGAGAAATGACATGGCAGTTAGAATCTGAAATGAAATCAAGGTATCCTTACCTCTTCGATATATCAGGTACATACCCTAATCATAAAAAGGGGAGATTGTAAAATCCCAACTTTTGAATAAAGATGAATTTTCTGTAAGTATTATTTTTGAATATTATGGAGAAATGATATAATGTTATAGTTATGGGTAATATTTATAAATTTTGCAAAGTATGCAAGTTGTGTTTATATTCGATTGGTCGGGGAATAATTTTAGCAGAGAATATTCGTACAACGGCGCAATCATTGGTGGACCCCACAACGGAATTATTGTCGGATTGAGAAATAACAAAAATACTTTATGAAAATAACGGCGGAAGTTTTATCGTTAATACTGTTGAACTACTCGGTAGTAAAAGTACAATAATACGCGTGGTTGCATAGTAGCACATGGTTTAATTATTGATGCGTACGTGAGAAGTCACTCAGTTTTGCTTATTTTATAGACCCCTATTTACCCATTTTTTAAAATAATCGGTAGGAAGTTATTTGGTATCATGACCGTAATGTTACAAATGATGTGGTAAAAGTTATCCATTGGCCCGTAGTGCATTGATGGACAGTTGTTGGCATGATCATGACCATTAATGAATACACGAATTCCTTGCTATAGGTGCATGGATAATTGTGGTCGTGATACTAAAGAATATCATTGCCGTAGTGCATGGGTGATTCGATGATGTGGATTATTTATTAAGTTGAGTCCCAGCGATAAAAAGTCATGAAAAACCTTTTAAATCAAAAAGATAGTAGATTTTATTTTCTACTTGAATCTTTAATGGATTGCTTGTTCCGCTGCAGTTAAACTTGATGTTGTTATATTTATCAGTTTAACACTGTTGAAGGCTAACGATTAATTTATTCTGCATTATCTTAGTCATAAATTTCTTACTGGCTAGTTGAGCTCACCCTTCTTTCACTGTTCTCTTCAGGAAAATAGAACATAGCAGGGGACTAGTCAGGGAACAGATTGACGGTCCAGAGGATAGCATTAGTAGTCCTCACTATTCTGTGAAATAGTGTGTTAAAAATTGTAATGAGCACTCCTTTTGAGTTTGTATAATCTCTAGTAGACAATAATTGTATTCAAACTCACAGTTATGTTTTGTTGTATTGTACACGACAGTTGTATTAGTAAGTTGTATTTGAATTTGTACCCGTATCTGACGACCCAAGATGGGTGATGTATACCTAATGTGAAACCCCAGATTTATGAATAAAGAATTAATTTTCTCGAAATAATTTTTTTTATATTATGGTCTGAATTTGAGATAATGTTATAGTTGTGGGTAATATTTATAAATTTTGTAAAGTAGCTAGTTGTCATATTATATTCGATTGGTCGGGGGAATATTTCGTTTTAAATAGTAAATATTCGTACGACGGCACAATCATTGGTGGAACCCCACAACGGAATTATTGTCGGATTGAGAAAACGAAAAAAATACTTTATGAAAATAACGACGAAAATTTTACCGTTAACTGTTGAAACACCCAGTGTTAAAAGTACAGTAATACGCGTGGTTGCATAGTAGTACACGATATTAATTATTGATGCTTACGTGATAAGTTACTCAGTTTTATTGGTATTATTAATGTAATAATATAGAGAATCTTTTTATATAAAACAGAATACTTTTATAAAGTTATTCTATAAATAGAATATATTATATTCTATTATGTATAGTGTTGCATAGTATTTTGCATAGTAAAATCTTTTTATATAAAACAGAATACTTTTATAAAATTATCTATTTTATTAGACAATTATTAGAATATATTATATTTTATTATGCATAGTATTTGCATAGTAAAATCTTTTATAAAGTTATTCATTTTATTAGATTATAAATAGAATATATTATATTTTATTTAAAAATTTTTACTTTAATTATGGACCGTCAGATTAAAGTAAATCAATATGGACCGTTCATGGATTAGTTGCTATGCATTCCATTTTCCTATAAATAGAAGCTCATTCCTTCATTATTTTCTTACGAATTCACTGAACTCTAGAGAGAGAAACTATAGTGAGAGATATAGAGAGATCGAAGAAAGGTTTTCTGCTACTTCACTACTCTTATATCAAGTATTATTTACGGTAAGGGGTGTTATTCTTTCTTATTCATGAAGAGAACTGTTGTTATTCCATTTCTTATTATTCTGTTGGAATAACCTGTATACGTGGTCTACCCTATACTTGGTGACATTTTTCTATTATTCTGTCTTTATTATTCTATCGAATATCCTATCTGTGCTATACGCCGGACCTGGTTCCATTTTATTATTCCGTCTTTATTATTCTGTAAGAATATCCTGTTTGTGCTATACGCCGGACCTAGTTCCATCATTTATTATTCCGCATTTACTATTCTGTTGGAACATCCTGTCGGTATAAATTTCACCTGACCTGGTCCCGTTATTTACTATTCGGTTGGAATAACTTGTCTATGCGAAGTACCGCATGCATGGTGATATCTTTTGTTATTCCATTCGGTATTATACTTAGTTGATTAAAATTTTGACTTCTATACTCCATGAATTCAGTGGAATATCCTTGGTATTTGCGCTTCATCCAGTATCTTTTTGTGGAAATATTCTTCTGAGCATTCTTGAATTTACCTCTATAAAGCAGTATCATGTTGACAATTTGGACGTTATTGGTTCCTGGACAAATTAATTTTTGATCTTGTTTAATTGAATTCTTATATCATTGTCATCATCCTCATATTTATGTTATGTTAAAATTCATCTGTGGCCTGTAGTGCATAGATGGACTTGGTATGATTATGACTATGGATTATTCGGTATAATCATGACCGTAATATTATAAATGATGTGAAAATTAAAAGTCTTCATTGGCCCGTAGTGCATTGATGGACAGTTTTTGGTATGATTATGGCTATGGATTCTCTTCGGCCAAGGGAGAGAAGATGAATTGTTTTATGGCATGATCAGGACCGTTGATGAAAATATGATTATCTTTGGCCTGTAGTGCATAGATAATTCGTGGTCGTGATACTAAAGAATATCTTTGGCCTGTAGTGCAGGGATGATTTAATGATGTGGATTATTTATTGAGCTGAGTCTCAGCAATAAAAGTGATGAAAAACTTTTAAATTATAAAAGATAGTAGATTCTATTCTCTACTTGACTCTTTTAATGGATTGCTTGTTCCGCTATAGTTAAACTTGATGTCTATTATATTTTATCAGTTTAACATCATTGGAGGCTAATGATAATTTATTCTGCATTATCTTAGTCATAATATTTCTTATTGGGCTAGTTAAGCTCACCCTTTCTTTCACTGTTCTCTTCGGGAAATGAGAATATAGTTGGGACTCGGGGAACGGAGTGATGGTCCAAAGGATAACATTAGTAGTCCTCACTATTTTGTGAAATAGTGTGATAATAATTGTAATGAGGACTCCTTTAGAGTTTGTATAATCTCTAGTAGACAATAATTGTATTCAAACTCACAGTTTATGTTTTGTCGTATTGTACACGACAGTTGTATTAGTAAGTTGTATTTGAATTTTGTACCATGTAAGTGGCGACCCAAGATGGGTGATGTATACCTAATTTTGGGGGCGTCACAGTTGGTATCAAAGCTTAGGGATATGATCTCTGGCTAAGATGTGAGACTAGAACTAGGAGGGGGAGAAACGGGGAATTACTTCGCTAGTATGACCTACTTAAATTTATTTTGTATTTAAATTGGTTGGTCAGAGTTTAGAGATATTATGTTACATGTCAATTAACCTTTTTTTTGTGGCAGTATCTGAAATGACATCCGAGAATGTTAAGAATAACAATGGAGCACAGGAGACCGTTGAGTCTCCACAGATCAATAATCAGGATAATGTGCATCAGGAAGGCAACAATCCTCCTGTAAATAACAACACTGATCAATTGACGAACGAAGGTACGTTTAGGAGCTTTTTAGAATTCATGCAACATCAGGCGAAGATGGCTCCTATTCATAATGCAGGAGGAAACAATGGCTACCCACGGTTGGTCACCGCTAAGAAATTCAAGGAGCTGGGACCACCGGAGTTTTTGGGAAAGTCAGAACCACTTAAGGCGGAGACGTGGTTAAAGCAGATCACCAAGATATTTGATGTCTTGGGATGCTCCGAGGAGCAAAAGATTCCTTTTGCCACCTTTATGTTGCGTGAAGAGGCAGATCACTGGTGGGAATCTATAAAACGTACCCAGCCTGACGCACTCAAGATGTCTTGGGAGAAGTTCCAAGAGCTGTTCAATGATAAGTACTTTCCTGAAAGCATTCATCACATGAAGGAGGTGGAATTTATCAAGTTGGAGCAAAATAACATGACCGTGTCGCAGTACAAAGCCAAGTTTGCCGAGTTGTCCCGATTTGCGTCCCACTTGGTTGATGATGAAGAGAGAATGACGCGGATGTTTTAAGAGGTTTGAAGCCGGAGATACGTCAATATCTTATCTCTCTGAAACTGTGTTTGTATTCAGATATTGTTAATAGGGCTCAGTTATTGGAGAGCGATAATGAGTCAACCAAAACCAAAAGAGAGCAGCCGGCAAAATGATAATACCGATGATAACAGTCATCAAAGCGGTGACAATAATCATGAAGGGAATCAACATGTCAAAAATGGTAACCACTTCTGTGGTAATCATGGTCAAAACAATAAGAATGGACATTTCAAGAAGAGGAGATTCAACAATAATGGAAAGACATCAGCACCACCACCCGTTGTTAAGGAAGTAGAATGACCACCTATCATATGCTTCAAATGCGGAGGGGAGGGACACATCAGTCCAAACTGCGCGATGCCATCCAAAGCGTGTTTTAATTGCAAAAGAGAAGGTCACCTAGCTCGATTTTGTCGTATGGTGAAGTCAAGTCCAACTGGGATAGTGATGCCAAAGGATGTCCCAGACAAGTCAAAGCCGGTTGTTTAAGAGAGAGCGTTTTTTTTCTCATGACGAGGAACCTGAATAAAATTATCACGGGTAAGTTAATCATAAGCTCTTACAAAGTCTATACCGTGTTAGATACTGGTTCTACTCACTCTTTTATTTCACCTAGTTGTGTTCAATGTTTGTACTTTACTCCGGAGAAGTTAAACTTTGATTTATCTATTGAAACTCTATTGGGAGAAATCTTTGTTACCTCCACTGTTTATAAATCTTGTTTGATTCAAATCGACACTTTCATGTTACCTGTCGATCTTATCTATTTGAAAATACTTGCCTTTGATGTGGTTTTTTTTTAAACGATTGGTTAACTACTCATCATGTTTTTCATAAGGTTGTTAGCTTTCATATTCCTAACCAACCTATTATGCGAATTCAAGCAACCAAACCACTAAATTCAATCATTGTCATATCAAGCCATAAGTAAAGAGCCCCGATCCTTTTGTTGATGACTTCCTGATGTGGAATGCATCGAAGCCAGACTTTTTGTAGGCGACGTCGTGAATGACGATGACAAGTTGATAGATACCATTGTGAGGTGCTATCTAGGTTAAGGGATAGAAGTCACAGTTGGTATCAACGTGACGTATTATCCAAGTCTTGGATGAGAGTAACAGTTTTGAATGATATTTCTATCATTAATAAATCTCTTAACGTATTCCTGAAGACTTCTTAGTCTACCCCAGAGCGTGAAATCGAATTTTGTATTGACACCAGTACAAAACCCATTTCTTAAACCCTCAAATATTTCTTCAACCAAAACAAACGTATAATGCGCCAAAGACGTTGACTCGAGCTGTTGAAGATTATGATCGTACTATTCAATATCATCGTGGAAGAGCGAACGTGGTAGCTGACGTGTTGAGTAGAAGATCGTATGCGTTTACAAGTACGATGTTGTTAACACAAAGACTCATTTTGTATAACTTGCAAATGATGAAGATAGAGTTAAAGACTCTAGGGACCCACGTGAAGATAACGAATATACGAGTAAAATCGACTTTAATCGATAAAGTTAAAGACGCTCAAGCTACATACCCGAATCTGATGAATGTGAAGAAGAAGAAGGTTCAAGAGGGTGTTATTCTAGAAGCAAGAGTTGCTGAAGAGAGGAAATCTTAACCCTCGATTTAATTGGCCCATTTGAAATCCTCGATTGAGTAGGAACTGTGGCTTATAGACTTGTTTTACCGCCAAGTATGTCGCGTGCTCATAACGTTTTTAACGTATCAATGTTACGTAAATATGTGGATGGCACGAACCACATTATTAATTTAGAATCGGACGAGATAACGGATGATTTAACGTATGAGATCTCGTGTTAAAATCTTGGATAAGAAGAATCGTATCTAACACTCAAGGGTTATACCTCAAGAGTTAGAATCTGAAATGAAGTTAAGGTATCCTCACCTATTCGGCATACCAGGTACGTACATAAATTTTGAGGGCGAAATTCCATAAGGAGGAGAGATTGTGAAACCCCGGATTTTATGAATAAAGAATTAATTTTCTCGAAATAATCTTTTTTTATATTATGGTATGAATTTGAGATAATGTTATAGTTGTGGGTAATATTTATAAATTTTGCAAAGTATGCAAGTTGTCATATTATATTTGATTGGTCGGGGAATATTCGTTTTAAACAGAAAATATTCGTACGACGGCACAATCATTGGTGGAAACCCACAACGGAATTATTGTCAGATAGAGAAAACGACAAAAAATACTTTATAAAAATAACGACGAAAATTTTACCGTTAACTGTTGAAACACCTGGTGTTAAAAGTACAGTAATACTCGTGATTGCATAGTAGCACGCGGTATTAATTATTGATGCTTACGTGATAAGTCACTCAGTTTTATTGGTATTATTAATGTAATAATACAAAAAATCTTTTTATATAAAATAGAATACTTTTATAAAGTTATTCTATAAATAGAATATATTATATTCTATTATGCATAGTATTGCATAGTGTTTTGCATAGTAAAATCTTTTTATATAAAACAGAATACTTTTATAAAGTTATCTGTTTTATTAGACAATAATTAGAATATATTATATTTTATTATGCATAGTATTTGCATAGTGACTGCATAGTGTTTGCATAGTAAAATCTTTTATAAAGTTATTCGTTTTATTAGATTATAAATAGAATATATTATATTTTATTTAAAAGATTTTGCTTTATTTATGGACCGTCAGATTAAAGTAAATCAATCTGGACCGTTCATGGATTAGTTACTATGCATTCCATTTTCCTATAAATAAAAGCTTATTCTTTCATTATTTTCTTACGAATTCACTGAACTCTAGAGAGAGAAACTATAGAGAGAGACTATAGAGAGATAGAAGAAAAGTTTTCTGCTACTTCACTACTCTTATATCAAGTATTATTTTACGGTAAGGGGTGTTATTCTTTCTTATTCATGAAGAGAACTGTTGTTATTCCATTTCTTATTATTCTATTAGAATAACCTGTATACGCGGTCTACCCTATACTTGGTGACATTCTTCTATTATTCTGTCTTTATTATTCTGTCGAAATATCATGTATGTGCTATACGCCGGACCTGGTTCCATCATTTATTATTCCGCATTTAATATTCTGTTGGAACATCCTGTCGGTGTGAATTTCACCTGACCTTGTTCCGTTATTTAGTATTCTGTTGGAATAATCTGTCTATGCGAAGTACCACATTCATGGTGATATCTTTTGTTATTCCATTCGGTATTATACTCAGTTGATTAAAATTTTGACTTCTATACTCCATGAAATTGGTGGAATATCCTTGATATTTGCGCTTCATCCAATATCTTTTCGTGGAAATATTCTTCTGAGCATTCTTGAATTTTACTCTATAAAGCAGTATCATGTTGACAATTTGGACGTTATTGGTTCCTGGACAAATTAATTCTTAAACTTGTTTAATTGAATTCTTATATCATTGTCATCATCCTCATGTTTATGTTATGTTAAAAGTCATATGTGGCCTGTAGTGCATATATGGACTTGGTAAGATTATGACCACGGATTATTCGGTATAATCATAACCGTAATGTTATAAATGATGTGAAAATTAAAAGTCCTCATTGGCCCGTAGTGCATTGATGGACAGTTTTTGGTATGATTATGGCTATGGATTCTCTTCGGCCAAGGGAGCAAAGATGAATTGTTTTATGGCATGACCAGGACGGTTGATGAAAAAACGATTATCTTTGGCCTGTAGTGCATGGATAATTTGTGGTCGAGATACTAAAGAATATCCTTGGCCTGTAGTGCAGGGATGATTTAATGATGTGGATTATTTATTGAGTTGAGTCTCAGCGATAAAAGTGATGAAAAACTTTTTAAATCATAAAAGATAGTAGATTCTATTCTCTACTTGACTCTTTTAATGGATTGCTTGTTCCGCTGCAGTTAAACTTGATGTCTATTGTATTTTATCAGTTTAACATCGTTGGAGGCTAATGATAATTTATTCTGCATTATCTTAGTCATAATATTTCTTATTGGGCTAGTTGAGCTCACCCTTTATTTCACTGTTCTCTTCAGGAAATGAGAATATAGCTGGGATGAGTCGGGGAACGGAGTGATGGTCCAGAGGATAGCATTAGTAGTCCTCACTATTTTGTGAATTAGTGTGATAATAATTGTAATGAGGACTCCTTTTGAGTTTGTATAATCTCTAGTAGACAATAATTGTATTCAAACTCACAGTTTATGTTTTGTCGTATTGTACACGACAGTTGTATTAGTAAGTTGTATTTGAATTTTGTACCATGTAAGTGGCGACCCAAGATGGGTGATGTATACCTAATTTTGGGGGTGTCACACCTAATTTTGGGGGCGTCACACTGGAGAACATCATCAACTTGAAAGCTTCAGTCCAAGAATTCTAGAAATCATATGTCAATCAGGAACGACAGAATGATATTGTTCTCACTGCCCTCCGAAACAAAGAAGCTAGATCTGAAAAACAGATCAAGGAAAGTCGAGAGGACATTGCTCAGACACAAAGCCAACTGAACGAGCTTGTCCAAGGAATGAATCGACTTTCTGCAGACATTCGAACCCTTGATGCTGACATAAAGGGGGAGAATAAAGGGAAAGGAGTTCAAGGAGCACAGAGAGATCAGGGCAGAGGCAGAGGAGGTCAAAGAAACCAAGAAAGGGGAAAATTTTCACGAAGCCCTCCTGCAAGACAGTTCCACCAACAGACTGTACGATAAAGCAATCAGACTCAACGATCTGATCAGCAGGAAGTCTTGATGGCTCAGCCTTTAAGAAATCACGGGCCAAATACCAGCTCACCAAATGTGACCACCACAGGCCTAAGAATGTCAATTGGAGATCCAGCATTCATGAATAGGCATGATCACAACTCGATAGTAAGTCCGAGTGAGTTGGAAGAGTTAGCCAGAAGAAATGAAGGTAGCAGGAAAAGAAGGGCTGAGGAGTATGATAATCCTCCAAGGAAAAGGGCAAAGAAATAGAGATAAGTTGAAACTTTAAATTCTTATTGATGTAAATATAAACTGCATATTTATTGAACATCAATAAATTCATGTTTATTCTCTAGAAATTTCAGTTGTTTACTGAAATACTAAGTCATGTTTAAATTTCCTACAAATGCATCTAGACACTAATAATCATGACAACAAATCTCCTTAGTTATGTCAACATCAAATAGGGGAGATTATTGGGAGAATGCATATTATGATTTAATGTTTTAATGTATATGCTCATGATTATTTGTAAAGTCCTTCAAGTAAGATATGTACAAGGACTTAATGATAGATCAAATTTGTTAGGTTGATCTAAGCTCTTAACGTGTATCATTCTGTAATAGAATGTATAGATAGAAAGATCAAATTTGTTAGGTTGATATTGAGATGTAATAGATAGGCTTTGAAGAAATCGTAGTGTATCATCTGATCAACATTGCAGAAGTCAAGGCAGAAACGTAGAGCTTCAAAGATAGTAGTGTGCATGCCTTGAAGGACCTCTTCGAAAATTGTAGAGTGGTCCCAACGTTTGCCAAGCCAACTCAACGATCGTAGCATGCTGAAGGAAACGTAGAGTTTACAAGTCAACGATTGTAGTGTGCTCTCGAAAACGTAGAGTTAGAACCTATCAAGCAAAGATCGTAATATGCAAAGGTTTAAGAGAAATCATAGTGCTCTCAGCTGATAGCATCAGATCAAGCACCAAGGCGACAAGTCACTACGATCTGAATCGTAGAGTATCACGATATAAATCGTCGAGCATCATCTGTCTTATGTCAAAAAACGTCGAGCCTCATGATATGTGTGAAGTTAGATTCCAACATATGAGGAATGGATTCTAGACGTTGCAGTAATCATCAGTCCCAAAGTAATATGAAATATCCTTAGTATGCATCAAAGAAGCGTACGTATTGAAGAAGCTAAGGAAAGTACCATTGGTAAGGGGCAAAACACCTTTTCAAGTGTTAGGTGAGAAAGCAGTCTGCTGTGTCAGTGGGCCAGAATGCAGTTTCAGCAGATGTGCAGAAATGTCTCCATCAAAGATCAGAAAAGTCAAATGCATTTAATGCCTCAATAGATGGATTCAACAGATAGTTTTTCAAGATCACATATATGCAAATCAGACAGATGAGAGAAGTGAAGCAAGCATTGAATAAACAACGTGAACAGCTCTCAAGCTCAACTTTACGATATGAGAATTTGCAAAGCTTGCTGAGCTACTCAGTTCTTTCAAATAAGTGCTTAAATAGCAACTGAATAGCAACCATCAAGAACTCAACATCTATCAATCAAGTAAAGAAGAGTACCAAGTCTGCTAGACTTGAAGAGTTCTAAGTGAACTGTAAAAGAACCAAGTCTGCTGGACTTGAAGAGTTCAAGAGTGAACTAAGAAGTTCCTAGACTGCTGGTCTAGAAGGAATCTGTGTGATTCAGAAGTTGTAAAAGACATCCTTAGTGGATATCCTACTCGTTGAGTAGAAGAGTGGACTAGGAGCTTTAAGTGCTCTGAACCACTTAAAAATGACTGTATCTTTTACATTCATACTATAACTGCTATATCTGCCATAACTGCTATAACTGCCTCACTCTCATAACTCCACTGCTTTGTAAAGAAGATTAAAACAAACATAAATTCTGCTAAGTTTTAATCATCATTAAAGAACAAGTTTAAAACGAAAAGATTTTTTAAATATCTATTCAACCCCCCCTCCTCTAGATAACTATTGTGCCAACTAGGAACTAACATGTTGTTTTGGTTACAATGTATTTGTTTGATAAACTGTTTATGATATAAATATTGTTTATATATAGTTACTAATGACTGTGTAAATCTGATTTTGTTTATTTACAGTTATGGAATCTTTACTATGAGGAATGCAATAGAAAATTAATTGGAAAAGTTATATTTTGGTGTGACATGGAAGTCCCCGGCATTATTACCAAAAAATTGAACCCAAAACAGTTTAAGAAGTTTAAGGCATCATTAGTTTGTGGATGTATTATTTTTGTAAATAATAAACTCAAGTCATAATAAACCATGTGTTTGCTTAGTATACATTGATGTATTATTTTTGTAAATTCTTTCAAATATCTTCTACAAAGTTTATGCTATATATTCTATTTCTACTTCCATTTCCATAAACACATCCTACATGTTCTGGTTACTTTCATATAACTATTTGGTTACTTCTTTATTGTGTATTGGTTACTGTTACCTTATGGTTTGGCTACTATTATTGTGTCCTCAATGTGGGATTTCAGATACTTTTATTTTTATTCTGGTTCATATGTAATTGGTTAGTATACATGGATTGCCTAAACTGGGTTTTATTACATGATGTTTTTGTTTTGGTTACCATTAAAACATGTTCTGGTTACTATCATATAATTGTATGGTTATTGTTTTATTATGTTACATTATGGTTACTATTATTAGTAACCAGATAGTTATAAGCTTGTATCAGGACAAACATCAATTGTTAAATGTACATGTGTGAGTGTCCTATTTATCTACAAGCTTGTTATTAACCAGATAATTATCATAGATAGCTACAAGCTTGTTAGTAACCAGATAATTATAAGCTTGTATCAAGACCGTTATAAGCTTGTATCAAGACTGTTATAAAGTTTGTATATATTTACTTTATATTGATAACTTATGTTGGAATCAAAAATTAAAATATTAATCAACATCAATTTTGGTTACTGTACACCATCAAAAATGTTACCAACCATGTGGTTAATGGTTACTAACAGTAAACAATTATATATTCCTGTAAACAATTAAATTTGTTGTATTGGTTACTGTCAGTCTCCATTGTCTAACAACTGAATAAACATTGTAAAGTAACCAAATCAATATTAGACAGTAACCAAGTTACATAATCTTAGTAACCAGAACATAAACCACATTTTTACATGCAATTTTGAAGGCCTAAATGATGGAATTTGATCAAAAAATCCTACAGTACACCAGCAAAGCTGATGACTTTTGATTGTTGACCCGTTTCCAATGAAATTAGGCTCCAAAAATGCCAAAATCCGACACTTCAAACTTGACAAAAATTACCAAATTCTCACTGGATCAAATCTTTACATAAATTGACACGCCTGCTCTTCAACCGCATCAGTTTGTTACCACCTAAAGACTAATAGTTGTATGAAGTTAAGCAATGGAGTCAATAAGTAATCATCAATATAAAACAAACAAGTATAAAACACACTAATATTATACAATAATCATAACAACATTATACAGTAACCAAATTTAGATTAGACAGTAACTAACATATATCTATTTAGTAACCAAATCAATGTTAGCTAGTAACCAAACTACATGATGTTAATAACCAGAACATAAAACACATTTGTACATTCATCTTACAATAGAAATAATCAGTATATTGATATTTGTTACCAATTAAATTATAACAGTTGTATGTAGGTAACCAATATAGCCAATAAGTAACCACCATATTAAAACAAACCAATATAAAACACCGTAACATTATTCAGTAATCATAACAACTTTATACAGTAACCAAATATATTTTAGACTGTAACCAACACATATTTATTTAGTAACAACAAGATAACCACATTTTCCATTGCATTTTTACAGTAAAAATCAACTAGTATAATTTGTTTGTTACCAACTAAAGGCAGACTTTTGTAAGAATGTATCCAATTTGGCTAACAAGTAACCATTATATAAAAAACATAAGTAAAAATGTACATTAATATGCTTCAGCAACCAATAATACAATAACCAGTTAATCACTGCAGTAATTAAGTTTGCATTAGTTAGTAACCAAGTCAGCATGACTCACTAAATAATATTTTTACACAGTAACCAAGTCAGCATTATAATTTTATACAGTAACCAATTCAGAATTAGTCAATAACCATTATAGTTTTACACAGTAAGCAAGTCAACATTAATTAGTAACCAATATAATATTACATAGTAACCAAGTCAGCATTAGTCAGTAACCAAGTCAGAATTAATTAGTAATATTATGCAGTAACCAAGACAACATTAGTTAGTAACTAAGACAATATTAGACAGTATAATGTTACACAGTAACCAATAAAAAATAATTAGTAACCAAGTCAACATTAGACAGTAACCAATTTATATAACTTTAGTAACCATAATATAGAACATGTTTTCAAATACATTTTGCAAGCACAACATTCAGTATTCAAAATTTGTGACAATTTTAAGTTCGAAAAACTTAAGAAATGTAATCAATATAGTAATTCGTAGTAACCATAGGTATCTATATGCTTATAAATTTTAAACTCACATACCACAGTATTTGTATTCAAGCTGATGTTGATTTTGTATTCAATAATCACTGCAGTAATGTTTTTGGTTACTGAAGTTGAAGGCATTGTTGGTTTTGTATGTTATTTTCGATCTTACAGATTCGTCGCGACAACAGGTTTCTTCTTCTCCGATTACGAGTTACGTCGCGACAGAATGTTTCGTCTTCTCCGACATCAGAGTTGTGTCGCGACAGAAGATTTTGTCTTCTCCGATTGATTTGGCGTTTATCTGTTATTGATTTGGCGTTGATCAGTTATCTCGATAATTGATGTGTAGGAGTTAATGACGTGATTTTAGCAACGTAATATATTGTGTTTTGTTATTTTTGTAATTATTTTGTGTGTGTTTTATTATTGTAGTTACTTTCTAATTGTTGTATATTAGTGTAAACGACCCAAAAAAAACTCAACCCAAAACTAAAGCCCTTACTTTATGGGTACAACCCTTATTTCCAACCACAAAAAACCACTCATATTCATAAGGAACAATTACATATTCTATTACATTTTTAAAAATAATTACAACAATAGTTCACTCATAAAATATTTACACAATTAATACACTTTAATATTTATTTATAATATTAGTGCAATTAGGATTTCTTAATTTAGAAAATTAGTATGCAATTATGATTCCTTAATTTAGGGGATTAATATTGATTTACTTATTAAATTAAGTAATTAATAAGTAAATCATATAGCACACCTTCTCTTTCCTTAATAAAAATCACGCTTCCTTCGCCTTTGTTAGTCTTCTCCTCCTCCACCATTAACAGTCATAACTTGTTAACGCCATCATCCGCCCTCCTCCACCATTAATGCCCTTCTCATCCGCCCTCCTCTACCATTAACGCCCTTCTCCTCCGCCCTCCTCCACCATTAACGACATCCTCCACCTGCGATTTTTTCATAGTACAGTTGCTGTGATTTTTTTATAGTACAGTTGGTAGCCAAACATTCATACCAAGGTAACCAATTCAGTGTTATTAAGTTTTTAATTTATTTTAAAAAAATCTATTATAGATTTTTTTATTTAATAGTGCAGTTGGTACCTAACACATACAAATATAACCAATTCAGTTTTATTGGGTTACCAATTAATTAAAAAAATCTATTATAGATTTTTTTCAATAATGCAGTTGGTAGCCAAATCTTAATACAAAGGTAACCAATTCTATTTTATTGGGTTACCAATTAATTATAAAAAATCTATTATAGATTTTTTTTTATAGTGAAGTTGGTAGTCAAACCTTAATACAAATGTAACCAACAAAAACTAAAATTGTTACCTTTGAAAATTTTGGTTACCAACTGCACTGAAATTTCTCTTGGTTACCCACAAAAATAAAATGGTTACCTTTGTATAAATATTTGGATACCAACTGCACTAAAATTTATCTTTTTTCCTTTTAATTTCCGGACTAAATCAACCTTCATCACAATGGCAGCTGTGGCCGTAATATGTGAGGAGATCGGCGTCCATGGTGTTGAAGCGGTGACGAAGAGGAGGAGGAAGATGACCGACGAAGGGAGGAGGAAGATGACGTTGCCAAACTTTGAATATTTAAATTTTAATTATTATTTTTGAATTTGAATTTGTTGTTAGATCCAAGATATTTGAATTTGAATTATTAATTATGGTAGTTATTTCTCCTTGATTTTAGGTTTTCTTATTATTATGAATTGAATCCTAAGAGCATTCACAACAGTTTTCTTATCTCTATCCCTATTCTGCAGTGCTATTAGGTCATTCTGTAGGATATGGATTCAAAATTTTCACTATATACCCAACAGGTTCCTTATATTGATTCCTTAAATATTAAAATTTAAAATGTAAAAGTTGCAACAGTCAAATCATGTTTTTAACGTTGTAACTATTTTTTATTTAAAAGTAATTATTGTTTGAATTTAAAAATTACAATTATTTTAATTTAAAAATAAATATTGCTATAAATCAAAATGTGCAACGATCATTATGTGTTTATGAGAACTAAAACAACATTATTTTAATTATAAAATAATAAAATTTATAATTAGTAGTAATATTTTTTACAAAAATGATCAAAGTCAAAATTTTACTGTTTTTTAATTTTTTTTATAGTTCACTTTCTTCTCTAAATCCTCTGCTTAAAAAATAAAAATGAGTGAATTTGATAGGCATACCCAAATCAGCAATTAAGTGAGATAAGATCCTTTAACTAACATAAAATCACAATAAATAGGGTGTGAAATGTCATTTTACATAAATAGGGAACTCTCTTTTGATTCCCTCACCTGAGGAGTCAAATCATATATAGGGATTAAAATAGAGAATTATATAAGGATAAAGAATTATATTCTTCAAATGTGGGGATAGAGAATCTATTAGGGAAACTGTTGTGAATGCTCTAATTGCATACTAATTTTCTAAATTAAGGAATCATAATTGCACTAATATTGTAAATAAATATAGAAAATATATTAATTGTATAAATATTTTATGAATGTACTAATTATAGTGTAATTACTTTTTAAATGTTGTATATTATTGTAAATTACCCTCCTCGTAAAGCCCAATCCCAAACAACCATTGTCCACTTTCTATACTCTTTAGGGCTAAAACAAACTCAAAGCTCAGTCTATCTCTCTCTCTCTATTTCTCTCTCTCTCCTCCCGTTACCCCAAAACCCTACTCTCTCCTCTGCTCTGCATCAACAATGGCGTCCAAGTACGAATTCGAAGACGGGCAACAACCAGATTCAGCTGGCTACGATCCAAATTTTGTGCCGGACTCGGTAAAATCCTTTGTGGTTCATCTTTACCGGCACATCAGAGAGAAAAATGTGTACGAGATCCATCAGATGTACGAGACCTCATTCCAAACACTAAGCGAACGCATGTTCAAAGACACTCCTTGGCCTTCCGTCGATGCCGTTGCTCAGTACGTTGATAACGATCATGTTTTCTGCTTGCTCTACCGGGAGATGTGGTTTCGACACCTTTATGCCAGATTATCGCCCACTCTTAAGCAGAGAATTGATTCATGGGACAATTACTGCAGTCTCTTTCAGGTAATTTTTCTGGATATAAACATCAAAATTTGATATTAAGCCGGTTCATCATTTTTGAGCAATTGATTATTTGACTGTAAATGGTAGTTAGTTAAATTGAGCTTGTATACCATTTCGTATCTTAGAAATAATAGACATTCAATTATATGAACTTATACAATGCACCAAACTGACCAAAGTCCTGGTAGTATGTATAATATAAATATATAATATTATGTATGTCCTCTATTCAGTATGGGGCTTACTTTTGTTATACGAACAGTTTCTAAATTCTGAAGGAAACATAAAAGTCACCTCTTTTAACGTTGGGGATTGGTAAATTTATTGAACTCATTATTCCTAATTGTTTTCTAGTCTTATAATTCATGAAATTTGGAATTGATAAATTTTATTGAACACAGTATTCTTGTTTTGTTTGTTGTCTTTATATTTTAATTTTTGTGGCAGGTTTTAAAAAAATTAATGTCATAAAATGTTCAAATTATCATCATCAACAACAAATTACTTTAAATATATGAACATGTTATTTGGAGTTTAATTGGTTTTAGTTGAATAATTATGCATATGCAAACCATTTATATATGTATGTAGGACAAATATTGTGGTTCCTTATTGATAAAAAAGGCCTTTGAACAATATAAATAAATTTAGTATGTTTATACCCGTGTTATCTGGAACGTGGTTCGTTTTGGTATGCGGTACAAATACAGGTAAATAGTATGCGGTACGCTACATAGTTAAAACGCGATACGCCAAGGTATCTTTATATAAGTTCTTATAGTTAGGAATTTTCTAAGTATCTAAATGAAATAAATCTAAGTTTTATAAAAAAAAATAATTGAATCAAGAAGTTGGTTGTCAATAAATAGTTTAGGACAAATGTACTGTTTGAGCATCCAATACTAAGTTTGAATATTAATATTTGAGCAATTATAGGTAAAACAAAAAAATAATTTGGTACCGTAAATTTAGAGTATAGATACGGTAAATTTAGAGCATTGATACGTAAGAGTATTGTGTTTGGCTACATAACTACCAATATGCTAGGTCAATGAGAATATCTGGTAAAACTGATACAAGTGTGTATATATGTATACATATTGTGGAACTGTGCCCTCTTAAGATGTACCATCATGTGCCCTTATTGAGAACTTTTACACAAGAAACATGTCAATTGACCTTTATTGCTAATTAGTAAATTAGGTGAATGCAATACCATTTATTTAGTAGTCATAATTAAGTATTGATAGTAATTGCATATTCACCATTTTGTGGCAAGTCACATAGATTGGTTGGCTGGAAGTGTTTACTAAAAAGACCTATGTGTCTGTAATGTTAGAAATTGTAAAATGAGGCAGGTTAAATAGGTGCGGTAAATGTGTCAAAACATTGGAACATATTAAGAAAACTCGTTTAATATTGTTGTTATTTATGCTCGAATAGTGTAAAATATGAACTTAAATCTCTCTCTCTCTCTATCTATATACACACACACACACATGGCAACATTTACTTTGGGGTTGCAGCAGTCTCATTCATGCAGGCACCATTCGTGATCATCACCTTATTTGTGTATCTATAGGGTATGATATATATTTTTGATAAGTAGAGGATGGATATATTTTTGTCTCAGATTTTTTTGGCGATTGAACTGGCTGTAGGTGGTTTTGCATGGGGTGGTGAACATGCAGTTGCCAAACCAGTGGTTATGGGACATGGTAGATGAATTTGTGTACCAGTTTCAGTCATTTTGTCAGTACCGGGCAAAGATGAAAAGCAAGACTGAACAGGAGATTGCGCTTCTTAAGCAGTTTGATCAGGTAGCCATGGTGCATTTTAAATGTTATTATTTTGTTTTTTCTTGTTAAAAGTGAGTCTCTTCATTTTCTGGAAGAAACAAAACTACATTTTTATGGCAATTTTGTAGTGCTGTATACATCTTATTTTCTTGATCTTCAATCTGTATATTTGGTTGAAGTTGGAGGTCCTTTCTGTGGTCATTAACTGTTGGACCACAATTAACAAGTTTTTTTCATAATTTCTTTCTCAGGCTTGGAATGTGTATGGTGTGCTCAACTTCTTGCAAGCACTAGTAGAGAAATCTATGATTATTCAGATTCTGGAGCAGGAGAAGGAAGGGCTTGAACAGTTTACTGCCACTGATGGGTATGATTATAGCGGTGGAAGTAATGTTTTGAAGGTTTTGGGTTATTTCAGCATGGTTGGCTTACTAAGAGTCCATTGTTTGTTGGGTGATTACCACACTGGGCTGAAGTGCTTACTTCCAATTGACATAAGTCAACAGGGTGTTTACACCAGTGTAATTGGCAGCCACATTGCGACCATATATCATTATGGATTTGCCAATCTTATGTTGCGAAGGTATGTTGCTCTTGAGCCATAATATATTATTGTGCGTATTTGTTCATGGGTTGCATCCCTTTTCCACTCTACATTGATTAGTATAGTATCAGAAAGAAGAGAATGGTAATAATTTTTAGAATGTGAAATTCCCTTGCGTAAATTGACTGCAAAGGTAGAGGGTATAAATATTTGAACTTGTTTATACTATGATGATATTGATTATTTATTTATTTTATTTGTTGGGGGAGGGGATATCTAATAAGCTGATGTGAGATTTACAGTTGTCCTTGCAATCTTTTCATGAAAGCGCCCTTCTCATTTCTCGTCGTGAAGTTGACGTCATGCCATTTTAAGTTTTTTTCTGAAAGTAAATTTAAAATAATGTGTATTTTATTCACTTGTTTTTCTTATTTACAAATGCTAGCTTATTTTTGGTTGCAAGCTTACCTATCTGGTAATATAAACCAAGCTTATTCCTAGTGTTCTTACAGATATGTGGAGGCTATAAGAGAATTCAATAAAATTCTCTTGTATATTTACAAGATTAAGCAATATCACCAGAAATCCCCACAGTACGAGCAAATTTTAAAGAAGAATGAGCAGATGTATGCTTTGCTGGCAATTTCTCTCTCCCTTTGCCCCCAAGTGAAGCTTGTTGAGGAGACTGTAAACTCTCAATTGCGGGAGAAGTATGGCGAGAAAATGTTGAGAATGCAGAGATATGATGATGAGGCATTTGGTCTCTATGATGAGCTCTTCTCATATGCATGTCCCAAGTTTATTACTCCATCTGCTCCAAGTTATGAGGAGCCTCTTGTTAATTATAACCAGGTATCATATTTCCCCCTTAGCCATGCATGTGGACCTTTCAAGTTTTAGAGTGATAAACAGATGGGCTTTACTTTTTGTCCTTGTCTTTTTAAACTTGAACACTGTTTTTATACATATTGTTAACTGTTGTAGACAGCAGTCAGTCTAATGATTTTTATTCTAAGGTAGTGACACTCATGATACATTTGTATGCACGTGTATTTTATCAAACAAAGAAAAAGAAAGGAAAGAACATTCATATGCATGTGTATTTTATAAAAGAAAAAGAAAAAGAAAGAACATGTACATGTACATATATGTATGTGCGTGTGGTATGCATTTACATATGTTGGAATATGAGAGCAAGTGATATGATGATTCCTAAATCTATACCAATTATGTATAACTTTTCCACATTTGGCGTTGCTTGGCTGGGGTTTTTGGAACTGGTTCTCTATCTCTTTTCGGTGGATGATCTTCCAAGCTTTTATTTGGTGTAGGATGCATATAGACTTCAGTTGAATCTCTTCATTTATGAAGTGAAGCAGCAGCAATTATTATTTGGTGTCCGGACCTTTTTAAAAGTTTATTCGACCATCACTCTTGGGAAGCTTGCAACCTACATGGAAGTGGATGAACCCACTTTAAGGTTAGAGATTACAAAGATTTTGGTATAGCTTATTGTACTTTCATGCACACAACATGACTTCCCGAGGATCCTTGGATTTTATGCTTAACAGGACTATTTTGATGACTTACAAGCACAAAACACATGCTGTTGATTCAGATGGAAAAGTCATCTCTAATGCTGATATTGATTTCACAATTGATGATGTATGTGTATATGCTCTCTTCAATCTTAGCTTCTTGGTTCCTAAAGATTTATATGTTGGCGTTTTTTTTTTCATTTCGAAAATCAAGAAATTTACTGTGACGAAGCATGTTTTTATATATTTTATAATCTTATGGAGCTCAATTTTTTCCCTACACAGTTATTTTGAAGTTATGTTTCTTTGAGTAAAAAGATTACTTTAATATAAAATATGGTAATGATCTGTTATTCAAGAAACTGTATTTAACCATCTACAAATATTCACATCCACTTGTGTGTTTATGATAATGTAGTATATACGTGTATTTGTGAGTAAATATTGACCGGATTTACATCAGAAAACGTAACATAACATAACATATAGTCATATAATAACTTGTTAATGCAACTTCCGAATTGATGATTTACTTGAGAAAATGTAACGTAGCATACTTGCTAGTTAACGCAATATCGAAAATTATGAGAAGGCTATGAAGTAAGGTAGTTGCTTAGTGTTTAATTTGGTTTACTCCCTGTGAATCTGATTTCCCCCGTGTCTATTACTGCAGGACATGATTCAAGTTGTTGAATCCAAACTAACTAAACAATACGGAGATTATTTTCTCCGTCAGATTGTTAAGGTAATCCTATTTTGCTTCTGTTTGATAATTTTTTTTGCCATGCTTAAGAAATGTTATCTATAGAGCTTTTCTGACATTTCCAATGGCGCGGTGTTCCTGTGCAGCTTGAAGGGCTGATGACTGATATGGACAGGGTAAAGATGGAATGAGTAACATCACATTTAGAATTCAGTTTTCTTACAGTCTCTTATGATACTTAGAGACAGAATTTTGTTCCCAGTCTGTTACTAGTGTTCTTTATTAGGACCTTTTGGTCACTTATTTGTAGTATTGTAGCCGAAGACAAGATGATTTATTATTTAAGAGGTGCTTCATTTATCTATACAATTTATAAACGATTCTAGATAGAGGCTTTGTAAATTTGATATCTTGATTTACTAGTATAATTCATTTCTATTAATATAAATCAGAAAATTGATATTTATAGATTTATTAGTATTATTCAGTTATATTAATATAAAGCTAGAGTTACAGGTATAACCCACTTCTATTAATATAAAGCTCGAACCATGTTGACAACATGGTCTGAAGACAGCAACAACCTGGTGGAAGGTTACTGGGTCTGACCACCAAACGTGATTAAGATTGAAGACAATAAGTTGTTCACTCTCCCGCTTAGATCCCTCCGCTAGGTAGGTTAGGAATGGATTACGATCAAGGGTTCACAAAATTTATCAAGTACTCACTCCGTTCCGGATAAAAGTTTTGGTGGACTTTTTACGTATATTAAGAAGATGAATGAAATAACAAAATTGTCCATAATAATGTCATTAAATATGGAGAGAATTAAAATAAGAAAAGTATAAGATATTTAATGTTAGGGTATAATAGGAAAATATGTGTAAAAATTTGGTTATTAAAAGAAAATAGACATTTAACATGAGATTATCCAAAATAGTAATAAAGACTTATCATGGGACGGAGGGAGTATAAAATAAGATTTGATTGAGACTCATTTAATTATCGAGTCATATGATTCGAGTATCAATAGAAAATTATAATTTGAAGAGATTCGAGTAATTTATCGAACTTTAAAATGTGCTCATATGTGACTCATTTATATTTTGAGTCGAGCTCGAATCGAACTTTTAGTCGAACGAATACGAATCGAGCCCGAACTGTTTCTTTATTTTACAACTTTAATTATGATATTCAGTAATAACATGATGGAAGTCTGAAGACATTAGACGTGTAATTAAGATTGAAGACAATAAGTTATCCACTCCCCAACTTAGATCCATCCATCCCCTAGGTTAGGATTAGATTAGGATATTCAAATAAACTAAATAATTTGCCAAATTTATTTTGACAAAATTTAAGTTAGCTGAACTCCAATACTTTTTTTTGGGAAAAAATTATTATATAAACGATTTTTATTTTTGTTATGATAATATAAAATGATATAATAATTTCCCTAATTTTATCCACATAGTTTTACTATTGCATCATAATTACTAAAATAGATATTTATTGTATTTAAAAATAAAAATACGAAAAAAGACTTTAAAATTTTAAGTTAGTTATTTTATTTTTATATATATAAAAAGTGCAGGGGGAGTATTTCTTTTTCCATCATGCATTATCCACCTTGAATATGTGACCAAGACCGGTAACGTAACCATAACATAACATACGCCTCGACTTACGTGCCCAACAAACTAAACCCTTAACACGAATCGGTTAGTATGAAGTTATTATTTTGGTAAGTTGGTCAATTGACCAATAAAATACTGACACACATATAATTTCGTCTGCGTGATCAACTTATTTCAAAATAAACTTCATACTAACCACTTCCCATTAAGACACATATTCTCTCTCTTCTAATTCTATTTCTAGGTAGTCGCACCCCAATACTTAGCGCCACGTATTCATTAATAAGCAACTGTTCCGGTGGACCCCCACACACCACGTCACCTTTCCCGCCTCCCAATGTTAGTAGTATATTAGTAGTACTATCTCCGTCTCATAATAATAAGTGCCTTTTTAGTTAAAATCATACATGTGTCATTTAATTATGGTAATAGTAAGATGCAATAAATATTATTAAATGTATAAAGGCATAATTATATTGAATTCTAACACATCACTTCATTTGAAAAAAACTATTAAACCTAAAAAAACACTTATTGTGGGACGGAGTTACTATGTACTATTCATCTGTCAACACGGAAGAAAAGGGTTGGGGGGGCGTCCGGTGCCAAAGTACCGGACTAACGTCCGGTACATAGTGTTAATTTTTTTTTTTTTTTTTTTTTTCACAATTATGAGAAAAAAAAATAAAAAATAATAGAGCAAGTTTGAACAAAAAACTGTAAAAAGAAGTATATTTTTTATTGAAAAAACACTGTAAACAGTTTACAGTATTTTTTCAATAAAAAACGTACTTCCTTTTACAGTTTTTTGTTCAAACTTGCTCTATTATTTTTTATTTTTTTTTCTCATAATTATAGAAAAAAAAAACCAAAAAAAAAAAAAAAAAAAAAGGGGCACCGGACGGTACCGGTCGTTAAGCACCGGACGCCCCCCCAATTAGGAAGAAAAACGCGCATAATAGTTTCAAAACCTGTAAAAAGGCTAAAATGAACCACCCGGAGTTACCGTCATTCTCCTCGGCTGATCGGCGATTATCTGCTCTGGCTCGTCACCTCGAAGGCTCTTCGTCGACCATGGAGTCGACCGTCTCTGCTTCTCCCACCTCGGCGACCTCCAATGGCAACTCTGTCTTTGATCACCTTGTTCGTGCTCCTGAAGATCCTATTCTCGGGGTACCTTTCATTCCTCTTTTCTCTCTCCTTAAACCTCTAGTTTATTTGTTTATATGGATCAATTTTTCCTTTACATTAGGCAAATTGATAGTAGTTTCATTGTCCATATGTTGAATTCCTTGAATTTTTATTTATAAATTGGTGGCAATTTATGGAGCTGGATTACCTATAAGTATATGATATTACGTTGTAAAATCTTGTTATTCAAATTCTATTGTATGTATTTTTTTAATTAATTTGTATATTATTTTAGGATTCCAAGTATTAGGGAATGGAACCTTTGGGCTTTCATTTCTGGTGCTCTCAGCTGTGGATCATGATTGTTTTTTGTTTTTAATGGCTCTGCTTTCATTATTGTTGTTTTTTGTAATGGATTATGATTATTATTTGATTGTTGTGCGTTCAAATCATCTCATTTCTTGTAAGCTAATACTCCCTCAGTCCCAAAATTACTGATATATTTTTAAAGTGATGCCCCTGATTAATTTTAGGGAAGAATTTAGGAGTGATGCTAGATATGATAGTGAATAAATAATGACAAGATTAGGAATATCATGGCACTTTATAGTTCTAAAATAAAAATGTATCTTGACTTTTGGAACAGATTAAAAAGTTATCTCTAACTTTGTGGAAGAGAGGGAGTAATACCTATTTGCAATTGATAACTATGCCCCTCAATTCCAAAATGAAATAAATGGAAGCTTACTTTTAAAAGTCGATTCTTTTTGTAATAAATTGTCATCTTCTAGTTTAACCTCCGAACTCAATTTAATAATAGTACTCCTTAAAATTAAAGGATAAATTTAATCACTTTCATTCAATGTAAATTTGACATGGAAAATTTCTCTCTTTTTTCAGAAAGTGGACTCTCTTTTGGGTCACACTTATATATAAAGTGAAGCTTCATATTGGGATGGTGGGAATATTATATACTTGGTTGCTTGCTAAATTGGGGTTTTCCCTTCGCCCACATTCCCATGATAGCTAAAAGTATAGTGAAATATAAATGAGAGAATAATTTCGAAATATCCTTCACGACTACTTTTATATATATATATATAATCCTTATTCCTTCATTATAAAAAGAATCATCTATATTGTGCATGTGCAATAATCTAAATTTAAAATGAAATAGCTGGTGCATGTACTTCTCTAGAAAGTAATTTTACCAGAAAAGTGATGAGAGAATGAACATGCTTTTTTCATGTTTTACTTTCTGTTTTCATTAAGCTTGACCTGCAAATATTTTCCCCCAGTTAGGGGATTGATTTCTTTGAGTAACATTCTGTCAACAAAATTCGTAGTCCATGTTTTGAATTCATAGTTTATGACAATTTTTCTTGTGTAATAATATTATACTTTAAACAGGTTACTGTTGCATTTAACAAGGATCCTAGTCCACTGAAGTTGAACTTGGGAGTTGGTGCTTATCGAACAGAGGTAAAAAAAAATTCTCATTTAAATGGATGTGTTTTATGACTGAGCAATCAATGTGAAACCTCATAGTTGCACATGCGCATTTTGTTTGTATGTTCTTCTGAGAGAGATGAATTAATTCGTGACATATCTGTCTCATTTGCACCTTTTCACATCTTTACACGCTTATAATCTACCACATTGACTATTACTAGCCGGTTAAGTTTGGTTCTCAGTTCTTTCATATATGTCGAACTGCTACCATTTCTTGTATAATATCATGCCATACCATGGTACATAGGGTTATTGTTGTTACCTAACTGCTAGATTTTGGGCTCTCTAGGATAATTTTCCCTTCACTTTGTTGTTGTTGAATGCTAGCGTCCTTACCTCTGTTTTGCACTTTATGATGCACAATGTGTTGGTTGCACTCATGATTGTTTAAATTGGCATATTTAAAGAGAGGATTGAATCTGACTTGTGTTTGGACACCATATTATGCCTCTAATACGAAATCATTTTGCCTTGTCTTCTTCGTGGCATAACAGGAAGGGAAGCCTCTTGTCCTGAATGTTGTAAAACAAGCAGAGCAGCTGCTTGTTAATAACAGGTGGTGGTTTATTTATTTATCTTTCATTTTTTTTCATAGAAAAAATTCTTTTAATTATTGTAATAGCTCGTATCATAATTTAGAATTACCTGAGATTAATCTCAAACTGTCATTACGTGCAGATCCCGTATAAAGGAATATCTCCCAATTGTTGGACTGGCAGATTTTAATAAATTGAGTGCTAGGCTCATACTTGGTGCTAACAGGTATAATGGTTACGATGCTACATCTCATATTCTTACTAACATTGTTGTTGATAACATATCATCTATGTCCCTGACAAAAATTAATAGTCTCTTTGACAATAATATATTCTTGAAGATTTCTTTTTAATATTGGACTTTTAGTAAACTATCTAAAATATACTTCTTTTGTACAGATATAAAAGAGACTTGATGATTGATCATGTGATACATAATCTGCATAGATCAAACTAAAAAGTCGTTATTATGGAAAACTACCATTTTAAATAAAATTTTGACCAACCGGCATAGGGGAACTGCCGAAGTGCATAAATGTTAATTGTGTAACAACCCGGCCGAATAGTAAAGAGAGGTCACGAGCAAAGCACAACAAATCTCAAATAAACAAACAGAGCACTAATAACTTCCAAAGCATTTAATAGCTAATAATCTATACATGTTGAATTAAATAAAATTCTCCTAAATTTACACAATAATCAAAATTAGTCAAAACCTAAAATCAAATGAACTTAGATGGTCAAAGGTAAGTTCTCCTCACACAACTCTGAATCATTCCTGCAAACCTGACTTGAGCCAAATGCCTAGTGCGGATATTGAGATACACAAATATACCACAATATAGATAATGCAATCAAATAAGTCGAATGGATAAACCAATACGAACTACTAATGAATTATAAATATATCAACGTTATGTCTGAAATCAAGAAAATAATGGGGACGTAAATCCACAACATTGTCCACAACATGATGTTTCAAAGAAGAATCAAATATAACATAGAATTGTAAGATCACACATTTAATCCCGAATGATTAACCGAACTCAAATATGCTAATAATGTTCCCCGTCTAACCACCTTATCACTCCCTAATGGCTTCAACAAGCCTATGTGCACATATGAATATAGCAATAGTCTCATAGACCCCCTTTTAACAAAGGGTTGTTCAAATATGTATGATCTTACACAAGAACAAGATATAACATCACAATAAATGACCCCAAGTCCGATAATGCTAATTACACACGAAAACAACATAAGGATTATGAACAAAATCCGTCCTATTTTACTAAAGCTGAAATAAACCATGCTTGAATATCAAGGATGTAACTAATATTGCAAGAAATTTTTGGATAGTTGGAAGAGCTTTTCAACAAATAAATAATCACTCAAATCCGAATGAAAATGAGTTCCAGGTGAATTTTACAACGAAGTTGTTATGCTACTGGATAAAAAGCTGGGCAGATCAAACATATTTTACAAATCATAATATAAATCATGTTTAGAGTTTGAATTAAGAATCAAGCAATTTCGTTACGATATGAAATTTATATAAATTTTAGAACAAGGCTGATCAATTCCCATCACTGAGCAGACCAAATTTTATAAATTGCCAAATTAACCATGTTTAGGAGCAGATAATTAAAACTAAAAGAGCATCGCTGAAGGAGTACGAAATATAGCTAAATCCACTTATTGCACACTCCACAAAATCTTAACCTCAAACGGATATCGACGATATCCGATATGAAACCTTATTTACCACCTAAACATAGTCACTCCAACTTAAGTATACAATTCAACCTACTAATTTTAAAACTCTTTTTTTAACTATTCAAGGTGTCTTTAGTTATTCTTCTTAGATCATTATTAATACCTCTAAAGCATAAAAATCAATAGCGAAAGTTGAGAAATCTTAAACCCCAATATGATAATTTATTTTTAAAACCACAGTCCATTGCATCGCTCATTCCAATCTAATTTTATAATTATTTTTCAAATTAAATAATTGTAACATAAACTAAACTTCAAATACTTCAATTTAGCCTCAAGAATCACTCAAATCGGATTTAACATAATTAAGTTATACATTTTTAAATATTAGAACTTGTTGAAAATTCTGCCACAAAGATTCTAGACCAGCCACATCTTAAAATTCATAACAAATCATACGTTAATCTTTTAACGGTTTAAAATTTGTGAAAATATTCTCATCCAATATAAGTGACATATCCAAAATTTAGAACGATCCAACGGTCGGATTAGGAGATATAACTCGCACAATAAATATTTAAAAAATAAAAATTGATTTTCAGATTTTAACTTTTATATTCAATCGTATTATATTCTTTTATATAAATTTATCTTCTCTTTTCGACTATTATGATACCTAATTAATGTCTTTGATTAAGAACAATCTCTAATTTAAAAACCCGCATAACTAAACTTAAAATCAAAATGTAAAATAATATTTTCCTTCCTTGTTCGTCTTTCTACAAATCGCAGCAGTAAACAATCAGAATTTCGGGTTTTGTAGAGTCATCAAAATCTCTTCACGTCTTCATAGAAATTGTAGCCTCAAAAAGATACATGAAATAGGCTCAAGAATACCTCGATTCGGAGTTAATATGACGGTTACGAATTTTCAAAAAAATTAGGGCTGAAAACAGTGACTGAAACGGGACAAATTGCGTTTTTCAGCAATTTAAGGCATGAAGATGATGTAATAACTTTTCTTCCTTCACAATTGTAGAGGACAAAAAATTGAAGAAACGGGTTTTGGATTCAGTCAATTACGACATCATCGGATGAATTAACTATGATTTTTTTATAGTGCTGCAGTGCACAAAGAAATTTTAGGAGAAAATTCAACAGAGAATAGGAAAAGGATTAGGGTTGCATCTAACGCCCTTTAAATATAACTCTAACTAATATAGACGTTACCAAAACCCTAATGACTCCTTAATTTTAATTAAATTAATTATTTAATCATCTACTAAAAGAATTTAACTCTCCAAACGAAATAAAAATAATAAAAATTAGTAACTTACATTTTCCGATTCAATTACGCTTTTATAAAATAAAATCAATTAATATTTAATTATTAAAAATAATCCGGGTTATTACAAATTGCCCCCTACTTTGTTTTCCTTGCATAGAGTAAATTTTGACTAGAACCTTGATTTCAAAGATAAAGAGCTTGGAGTTCAAGGATTAAATATATTTTTTGCTATACTCATCATGTAATCTATTATGGAGTATTTCATGCAACAAGATTGATATGCAAATATTATAAAAATATTCTCGCTCCTTTGTGTAATCTTCTCTCCCTTTAAGCCATTCTAGTTCTTTTCCATAGTGATGAGATATATTACTCTCAGTAGCACCTGATCTGGAGCACCAGGCAGAGATGAAATGTTCCTGATGTTAATCAGAATATTTTCCTTTGAATTTTAGGATTAGGTACAGCTGACAGACTTTTGTGGTGTTATGGATTCTACAATGTTATATAATGATCTCCGTTCTCAACCAATTTTTTAGTATATATTATAAATTTAAGTTTCTTGCACTGCAAAGTTGCTAGAGCACATGGCATTTGCTGAAGTGAAGGCATGCACCTTTTTCTCATATATATAATTTTTTCATACAAAAAAAAGATTCATAAGTGGAAACAAACAGGAAAAGAAGTGAGCCACAATAGAAAATCTGTTGATACCCTTTAAAATAGTCAAAGATAAAAAAGAACGGACTTTTTTTTTCCAAAAAAATTATTCCTAAGTGGAAACAAACAAAGAAAAGAAGTGAGCTTTGTTGATACTCTCTAAAAATCAAAGATGAAAAAGAACTACCACGATTGCATCAGTGTTACTATGTCTCTTTATCTGTTAACTGAGACAATTATTGTAAACCATATAGGTCTTAAAGAGATTACAGATGTAGTTGACAGCAAGGAATTTAATTTGATTCACTTATTGTTTTCAAAGAAAAGAACATGATCCAATATCAAGAAGCATGATTGTTCTGCAAGGTGAGTTACTCAAAAGAGTGTGACAAGTGTCCCTGAAACTAATTCAGAGCCAGTCTAATAGGAACTGAGCATCTTTTGAAAATATGATATTACTGCTTGAGCCCCATGTTATGCCTATATTATCGATTGCTCAAAAGGTGGCTTTAACCTCTGAGTTATAAGTCTCACGGCTTAGCCATGTAGAACTGGTTCAGAGGTTTATTTCTGTGGGATAGTCTCAACTATTTTACATATAATTTCCACAACAGCGGAAAAAGTCTTATGAAATTCTATTTTACTTTTGCATGCAATAATTCTTTTATTGTGATTAACTTGACACATTTCTTACTGTGCTTTATTGAAAACAGTCCTGCTATTCAGGAGAACAGGGTAACAACTGTTCAGTGTTTGTCCGGCACTGGTTCCTTGCGAGTTGGAGCCGAATTTTTGGCTAGACATTATCACCAAGTAAGGATTCACTCTCTTTTCCCTTTTCCTTTTTGAATAATTTTTTTATATATATACTTTTTGGCTTTTGTGACTAGTGTTAGAATTCAATTGACCACAATTAGTCTGACTTTGCAGCGGGTGATATACATTCCTCAACCAACATGGGGAAACCACCCAAAAGTTTTCACTCTAGCGGGTTTGTCAGTGAAGACTTACCGATATTATGATCCTGCAACTCGCGGACTCAACTTCCAAGGTGGGAACAGTCCTCCACCAATAAGTAGTGACTTTAATAGAACTAACGATATATATGCTTTTCCCATTGACTTTATTTGTGTGACTTTAATTTATTAGATTGTTTGAAATGATATTGATGTGCTTGTTGTTCTGTTGTCTGGAGTGTCCTCTATCTACAAAGTTGCAACATTTATAAGAATAATTCGTTTTGATCTTATTTAACTCTGGTTTTGATTCATTGATTTATGTGAGCCTTGTGTACCCTTAATTTTCTTAATTTTGCTTCTTTTTTTCCTGTCTTGGATATTTGGTGTACAATCTCATTGATATGGCTTATTAGAGTATTCATGTCAATACATATATGTGTGTATATATATGCCTAATATGTTATATGTTATTAATGTTCAGTACATGATTTTATTTACGTCGTGCAAGCCTTTTTTTGGTGACTGACAGGCTTGTTAGAAGACCTTGGTTCTGCATCATCAGGAGCAATTGTGCTTCTTCATGCATGTGCTCATAACCCCACTGGTGTTGATCCAACTTCTGCACAATGGGCACAGATGAGGCAGTTGATGCGATCAAAAGGATTGTTACCTCTCTTTGATAGTGCTTATCAGGTGAGTTTGTGCATGCTCTGAAGGTCAAAGCAATTATTCCTTAACTGGACAGCATCTGAATCTGAGTAATGAGCTTTGTATACTATTTATTCTTAAGGATTGATTTGATGGATTCTCATTATTCTAGGGTTTTGCGAGTGGAAGTCTAGATCGCGATGCAGAGTCTGTTCGCATGTTTGTTGCTGATGGTGGTGAATGTGTTATAGCTCAGAGTTATGCAAAGAATATGGGGCTCTATGGAGAGCGTGTTGGTGCTCTAAGCATTGTAAGTCATATCTGAATGAAGTTGTATCTGCCAATTTGATATGTATTCTCTATTGACGCCTCGACTTCTGCCTACTATAATTTTCAGAAGTAGGAATGCAAGTACAACTTCATTCCCTTTTCCATGTCTCATTCATTACTTTATTATTTTGTGTCACTGTATGAGACAAGCATCTACTTCTGTTCTTGGTATTCCTGTTGGCATTTTTGCTGGAAAGATGTTTTCCAGACTTTGTGAAGCAAAATTTAAGAAATTATAACTTTATTGTCATCTAGATTCCTTGCAGAAGCTAGTTAGAGAATCTAATAAGTTTCACCATTTTTTTTTATAAATGTTATGTAATGTTAGTGTTAGAGTATTAACTTTTGCTGCTTTTCTTTTATGCCTGGTGTGACTGCTTGTCCTTTTCTGTACTGAGAGAAATAATATTTTGATATTAATTTAGCAAATTAAATTTAATATATTTCTGGAGTATTTTTTAACTGTGGCTGTGTGGTTTAGGCCTTTAGGGAAAAGATGTTTCATCATTTTTACTTGAAAATTCTTCTCCATTTTCTCTCCTTTTTTTTTGTCTTTTTGTTTGTGAATTACCTAGAATTTCTTTTTCTTTTTTTTTAAATAATATTAAATTTATGGTGTTGGGAGAGGCTACTGCCAGAGTACCAAGTCTCTCGTGGAAAATACGAATAACAAAATGTTAGAAGGTATTTACAAATTACTTAAATCATGGAGGCGGTGATGACTGATGATCCCCTAACAAGGACTGGAATTTAATAGCTCAAAATGTCAGATGTACATTGTTATCTTCTGAGTGCAAAGTTTCACAAAATCCTCATTTTTAAGGTTTGCAAAACTACTGATGTGGCAAGTCGGGTTGAAAGCCAGTTGAGACTTGTGATCAGGCCAATGTATTCAAACCCACCCATTCATGGAGCGTCTATTGTGGCTACCATACTCAAGGACAGGTATTGTCTTATAACCTGCCTTATGCAGTCTGCTAAAGAATTGGAAGTTGATATCTTTTATTTCAGGATTTTTCTTGTTTTTTTTTTCTAGTATCTTTATTCAGTTCAAGGATGAGTAGATTTCAAACAGTAAGTCTTAGCTGGTAGAATTTGTCTTTTTAATTTGTTTGTGCTCTGTCTGCAGTAACATGCACCATGAATGGACAATTGAGTTGAAGGCAATGGCTGAACGTATTATTAGCATGCGCCAGCAACTGTTTAATGCTTTACAATCTAGAGGTATCATGTTATTTCTTTGATTTTGGCAGTGCAAGTTCATGTTCATGTTTGTTTCTTTCCCAAGTTTACAGCTGGCCATGGATCTAACATAGGCTCATGCATTAACAAAAATAGCCAAAACTTGAATCATGTTTAATAAAGAGAAAAGTCCAACCAACTTGGTATATAACCCAACTTAGAACTACCTTAAAGAAAGAAAAAATCTGAACTTAGAGTGGACAGACTCGAGGCAAATTATAAGCTCGAGAAGTGGAGTTCCTGGTATCTTTCTTATTAGTCTGGATTCTTCAAGTTTGTCTTATACGGTTTTACCTACCTTCCCTGCACCCTTTTATTCCCTGCCACACTACTGTTATCAAATTCTAGTCTTGAAATACTCGAGCACTCAGAGCATAATAAGTTGATTAATCTACTATTTTAATGCTATAACTCAAATTTTTATTCTTCTTTCCTAATAATTTTTTTTAAAGTTCTTTGTTTCCCTTGTCTTTGTTGTGATTTGTCTCTTTAAGCTGCGTGTGAAAAACCATATCAAACCCATAGCTGGATTTGTGCTTAGTTAGAGTTCAAAATTCATTAGCTGAAGCCTTACGAGTAGCAGGCCAACTGGTCAAGACACCTTTTGTGCATACGTCTAACATCTTGGGTTGAATGCACTCATGTTTCTATTCTTCTCTTTGTTTTGTAGGTACACCTGGTGATTGGAGTCACATTATCAAGCAGATTGGAATGTTTACTTTCACAGGACTCAACTCAGAGCAGGTCACCTACATGACTAAAGAATACCACATTTACATGACATCTGATGGGTAAGAAGATTCTGCATTATTTTATTATATTTGATGTTCTTGAACTATAAAGAATAGTGATTTCCTAAAAGGATAAAACAAAATCCTTAGCTTATGTTTTTTGTAACTTACAACTGGGGTTTATTTGAGTGGAGGGGGAGGGCTGTATTTTTAGGTTGGAGGGGTGGGGGGTTTCCATACATAATAGAGCCAGTTTCTTTGCATATCTGAATTTAGCAGCCATTTTGTTCATTCCTATTTCCAGATATAGTTTTGCTCATTCCTAGTCTTAAATTCCATAAGAATCAAGTAGATTTGGTTTTTCATAAAGATCCAAGTTTTAATTAGCATTCATTGTTTTATATATTGGCTTTTCCTATTCCTTGTTTCACAATGTCTATCTACTGCAGAATTTCATGTTTCCGCATGAAACCATTTGTATAATAACTGCTGTGTTGTATGTACACATATTTAAGATATGCTAATATACACAATGTGTGCGTGTGTGGTTTGTTATGTTTTATATTATGCTGAAGAATATAATCCACTTGCTACTCATTGCCATGCAGAGATGTCAAGAAGGATTAGATATAGAGCGTTATTGCAGATCAAATGTGAAATAGTTAGGTCACAAGTTTTGAAGACGAGTCTCTTCTGTTATGTACAACAATAAAAACACTATTGATGAGTTCTTGAGTGAATAGCAGTCATAATTCCTACACCACTTACGTCTTGAAGGCTACTTTGAAATGTAGAGCAAAAAGTAGAAATCTCTCTTCTACATATAGAAAGGAAAACTGTGTTAAAGGGTGGGAGAGACTTATCTGAAATCGTTGGTCCAAAAGGTGGATATCAGCCAGATAAATGTATGTAGACTACTATACTGGCATTTTACGTATTCCATCTCTTCCAATTCTTCGAAGATTCCCAAAACTTAAGTTTATTTATGGATTCTGGTATCTATGACTAGCCTCATATTTATATTCTTAGGAGTACACATTGCTCCCCTACTTTCTCCCTGGATAGCTAAGGGTTTGCTGGTGGAATAACATGAAATAAAAGTAAAAAGAAAACAAAATTTGAGTTTCTAATCATTTGAATTTTTTTTATTGCGCAGCCGGATTAGCATGGCAGGTTTGAGTTCTCGGACAGTCCCACATCTGGCAGATGCAATACATGCTGCCATTACACGTGTTGTCTAAGTAGGCAAAATTTGGACAATACTAGTGTTTACTCCTAGTGTAGCAAGCCCCTTACAGCCTGATTTACTCCTAGTGTTTTCATATGGCATTTTGAAAATAATTTTTACCTTTGTGTATATGAGGTAAAAAAACTAAATGCCGGGTTCCATTGAGAAAGTTGCATGTATTAAAATCGGAGGGATTTTCTGGTGAGGAAATGTATGTGCTTTACTGGTTATACTGGAAGTCTGGAATGGTGTATAATTGTAATATTTTCATATTCTCCATCTTCCTGCTCATGCCTCGCTATCATTTTATAGCATTGTTGGAAAAGATTGTAGGAAAATGATTGAAAAATTAACCATGCGAGCAGATGCATCTGTTGACGTGTACATCAAAAAAATTCTATATATTTTTTTACGGGAATACTTAGTATGAAATTAATTTTGGTCAATTCATCAATACAGTGTCGACATGCAGGTCGAAAGGTGATTTCTTTTACGTATTGGTCAATTGATCAACTTATCATGAAGTTATAGTAACAGGATTTATTTTTTACAAGGGTTTGAAAGTTTAATGAATTCAAACAATAAAATAAAATAATTCGTATGCTTTTTTGATAGCTTGATAAGAGTTTAATATTTTTGAGTTTTATTGCGATAAATTTATGTTGATTTATAATTTCGAAACTTATCAATATATGAGCTTCATTTATTACACATCTCTCCAAAAAAAGTTACCACTAATACATATGAATACGTAATTGACAATCAAAAAATTAATTAAACATTCACAATATATATTATTTTTCAAAAAAATAAAATTGTCATTTCTGTCTAGTAACAAGACTTGAGGTAAACACATGAAAACAAGGTATAATAACTATTTTAAATATTTCAAGATACAAAAAATCACAACTTCATTCAACAATTATCCATCCCTCTGGACAATTATAGCTGTGTGCTAGGGGGTGAAATAGAAAATCAGGTGCCTGTTTTTGAAGTTCTTCATCTTCTATGGTGGCCCAGGAAATGGAGGGTGGTGGTCCACCAGAAATTATAACAAAGAAAACAGAAAGAAGACATGAAACAACAAATCAAGAGATATAAGGCCTGAAAAAAGTTTCTAAACAAAAATCAAAACTCTGAAGAGGATGACAGACCAATCTTTGCCTTGGAATAAATGGATATTCCCAATGAACTGAAAAAGATACCACCAGCTATCCACTAATAATATACTCCCTCAGTTACCACAAAATTAGAGAGAAATTTACAACAAAAAAACCACTATATTCTCTTGGCAGTTTTAGAATTAATACATGCTTTTTGTGCCCGTATCATATTGCAACTTCTATGATCATTTGCTTTGTAACAAGAAAATGAAGAAAAAGGGAAATATATTAGGAATGAGCTTTCATTTATATTTATATATATATATATATATATATATATATATAAAGAATCCGAAATCCATACATATTTCAATTGGATAAAGAAGGAAAAGATATGGAGGAATGCAAAATAAACACATGTATAAACTTAAATTTAGTTATAACACAAGTCCAGCCAAAGAACCAGCTACCTGCAAGCCTTCAACAAGTAGGAAGAGGGACTTGAGAAGGTCATGGCAGTTGAAAATCTCCCACTTTCTGTTCCCTTGCCAGGAGTATCACATTCACTAAAATCAAGTACCCGCCGCTCCGTCTGAAAAGATTCCAAGGAATAAAAATGTTAAATGCTTGTATAAAATTACAGAAAATGATTTTTATGACGATTAATTTTATGGCGAATGTGAATTGCGACCAACATTTCCCTCTAAGCGATAAAATAAGAGTAATGAGTAGGTCCCTTCCTTGCACCTTCCTATCTCATATATTCACATATGTTGGTATTTGTGTCAACATAAATTTGTCATTATAAATAGCAACACTCTACAGATATATTCAGTAATTTGGCCAAATTCTAGCCAGCAAAAATATGTTTAAGTAGCAGCTAGTTCAAACTGATCATACATACCAAGACATTTGAAGTTGATTCTGCTTTTTCTTTTTCATTGCTGGAGCATCTATTCTTTAATATCGTATCAGGAGTTTCGTCTCCCAAAACCTCCTTGGCATCGGCTAATGCAGCTGCAGTATGCTCACTTAACTGTTTCATTAGCCCAATAGCATCATAGCTTTTGCTGTCGCCTGGGCTCATAAAATAACCAATATCCTGCAGAAAGTCCAAACACAAAAGGAGGTTAAATAAAGCAAAGAAAGAAAATCTTAAACATGAAAAAAACAAAAATCAAAATCAATCTATTTAGTACCAGAACTCAGATACCTCAATCGTTATGTCTGTATCAACCCTTGGGCCCGGCACAAAAGAGTTGATAAACCAAGGAGATTTCCAGGCTGAAGGGGAATCAATACTTCTCTTGAAAGGAGTTTCACCAAAACTGCAGAACAAAAAAACCATCAGCAAGCAAACCGTGAAAAGCAACTGGCTACAATACTTGAAAAAGCCGTAGAGTGAAAATAATTTTGCATGACACCCATAAAACATATCTTTTCAAGCAAAAGAGAAGATAATTTGCCAAACAAATTTGCATAAGCAAATAACAGGATCAATAAAATTCTGAATAAGTAGAATATATCATACATGTTTAAATTTTCAGCACCGTCAGTTTTTCCAGAATTAGGAATGACAATATCCAGGGGAGCTGATGACCGATCAGAATGTATGGATGTAGTTGCAACAAGATGATTTCCACCCTTCTTTATGTAGGCGGTACTAGGGCTTAAGGCGGATAAACATGGGTTCTTTGATGAGGATTCTGAAATAGCAACTTGACTTGATGCAGCTTCTAACCTTCTAGTGTACTGACTTCCAAGATTTCTTGCACTTGAACTCGTGACTCTGTTTGATTTGATTCCAAGCCGATCAGGAGAAAAGAAGAGCATATCATTAATTTTCTGTTCAACAAGGACTCCAGAAGGCTGCTGTTCCTGGGAAACAATAAAAGGATGAGAAGTTTCATCTGACAGTTATTTCTAACTTTACATGTAAATGTAATAGTCAAATTACATGATTAAGTACTCTACACCTTAACTCTAATAGAAAGCAAAAGAAACTAATCAAAATAAGCATGTAAAACTTATTTCTGTCCTTCAATCTAAGCATCCACACATCTAATTCTTGTCCAAGCATCAAATACTTGGACAAGAATTAATATTTTTTCCATTTATCTAGTTCCATTGATATCGAAGGAGGGAGGGAGAGAGAGAGAGAGAAGAAAAGAACTCACGGCTTGTGCAGCAGCATCACCCTTAGTTTTAGCATCATTACTAGTAGTCCCTTGCTTTATGTTGTCCAGTGAATTGGTGCAATCAAACTCTTTGTCTAACATTGTGTTTTCTGATAGTGCAGTGCAATTTTTGTGCTCCTGTTTACCCATTGCAGTAGCATCACTCATATTTTCTTTATCTTCGTCAGAAGAACCAGAGGATCTTTCCATTTTTGCTGGTGGAGACGTTACAGGTGCTTCATGGTTGCCATTCTCATCAAACACGACCTCTAATTGAGAAAAATCTCTGGCCAAGTTGGAGAATGACTTCTGATTCAGGCCGCTTTCGAGCTTCTTTTCACATCTTTTTTCGGATAAAGGTGAAACTAAATCTCGGTGTCGTTTCTTCAATATGGATGGCGTACCTGTAAAACTCTTTGCAGCACTTTTCAGCACAGCATCTGGACTGTCATCACGTGATGGTGAGTCCCACAACCTAAATGGAGTAAAAGAATTCATAGAAGACGTCATCAGCTGTCGGATACCAAGAGGGCTATACTCCTGCTGCATGTCTGTACCAGTCTGGATTAGATCACAGCTGAAGAAAGGAACATCCAAGCATGGAAAACGAGGCGGCTCATAGAATAGAACTCCAGCATCCTTCAGTTCAGCCGGTTCAATTTGCTTTTCATCCAGTGAATGGCAGTTTTGAATATTGTTTGTTTCTTCGGAAGCATCTGCAGGAACAAAATTTGAAGAATTCATTTCCTGATCAGGTTGCTGTTGCAGTCCTACATTATCTGTCCCATTATCAAAATGAGAATCAGCAGTCTCATTGTTATAGATGAAGTCATCATGTGTTCTTGTGAGCAACTCCTCTTCTTGATTTTCAAGTGGGAGGTCATTAAATTGATTGGGATCACTACCTACGATAATTGCACCATCATCATCTGAAAGTTGTGAAGGAATGGAAAAGGGCTGACACCATGAAGTTCCCAACATGTCAGTGTTGAAGGAGTAGTAAGAGCTTGAAGCTAGAGGGGCAGAGTCAGGGATCTGATGATGTGATGACCGGTAAAGTAATGAATCTGTGAACCCATCAGCGTTGGTGATATTTGAGCTCCTAGTAAGGCTTCCCATGGAAAATTGATCTTCATTTCTTGCCTCTGGGTAGCCATCTTCAGATATCAACAAATGCTCTGGTTTATCACACCCCATTACCATGTTTGTCAGTGGAGTGGAAGCACTTATAGCCACAGAATTTTGCAAAGGAAAAGGTACCCCTTCATGGTTTTCATTGCCAGATATGCAATGCAATAACCTTGAAGATTCCTGCTCCAAATCCAGCGAAGATATGTTTGGTAAACCATTTGTATCAAGCTGCCATTTTTTTTCTGGAGAAGTCACCCAATCATTTGAAAAATTATGTTCAAGGAGCTTGGCTGAACTACCAAATTCATAAGGTATTTCTGGCATAGAAAACGAAATTTCTTGATAGGCTGTTTGAATATTATCAGAAGACGATGCTTGACTGCTCAATTCCTTTCCATGACTAGATTCTTCAGTCAATTGAAAATCCTCTCTTACAGCTGCATTGGCCATGTCAATATTATTTTGAGAACAAGCCAACATAGTAGAACCTTGACTACATTCTGATGCTTCTTCCGCTTCTATTCCATCCCTGGGAATATTATCATCACCACTGTACTGCTGAACCCTTGATGAAGAAGAAGACATTGATTGGTTTGCAAGGCTGTCATGAGGCAAACCTTGGAACTGTGCAAGTAAGCCCGACGCCAAGTATGAATCCAATTTCTTTTTGACAGAACTATTCCAATGGTTTTTAATGGCATTGTCTGTCCTGATAACCGTGCAGGCAGACAGATATTCAATACTCATGCTAATAATGACAGTTTCAACATTGAAAAAAGATGAATATGCTCGGTGAATAAAAAAGTTAGAAAATAAAAGAAAATTAGAAAAATCTGCCGATGATGGACGCCGGCCAAGGAATTACATGTATATTTAGAATTTTGACTAGCTAATCAAGGAGGAATATGCTGCACTTGATCTTATAAAGAAGGAATATGTTACACCTGATCTTATCCAGACGGCCGATAAAGGTAAGTGTGAACCCGTATTTCAATAACAATATCAAATCTTCCAAATGTATTTTGATAAACGTAAAAATAAAATACCTTCCCGATAAGTATTTTGATAACTCTGCCCACTTGTTCCCATAAGCTTGATGGGCACGAATCAAAGCCAATTCTTCTTCTTGTGTCCAAGGATCCTTGTTTATGGCAGGATTTAGATGATTGTGCCACCTGGAAAAATGTATCCTTGACATAAAGACAATGCAGAATGATATTTGCTAAAAATTAAAAACAATTAAGCAGTGTAAGTGATCATCTTGCATTCACTAATTCAAGAAAGTCACTTGCAAATTGCAATTGATTGTCATTACGCTGGCAAAGTTAAAATTCAATATTCCAAAACATGAATGTAACTTAAAAAAACTAGTCTACAAAACCAAATCTCCAATAAAAAGAGGAGATACTGGAACTATAAACAAAACAAGAAAAATATAAGCAGTGGATATTAAAATTTATTTTGCTACTGGAGAAGGTGGATGAAAATTCAGTCTATAAAAGACCACAAAGTTAACTTTGTAACAATTCAGACAGGACAAAGTCTAGACGGGTAAATGAAGGTTGCTTGCAGTAATGAATTTTTTTACTTCAGTGTCTGATGAAAGCAATTTTAAAATCGCAAAATAAAACTAGTAATAGGCAAATCATGAAACTAGATGATTAAATGAAAATACACATATCCAGGTGGCAAATTAAGGATTCGATAATTGTCTCAGGTATACATTACAGTAAGGGAAGATGAAGCATAAAATCGCTGAATAATATAAAAGAAAGTAGATGCTAATAGCAATTAGCAATTAAAAATATGTATGAAAGACAATGCCCCATCATACAATGACTGTGCATTCACAACTCCAAGAAAGTCATCCTCGCATTAACTTACATTTGTAATAATGATTCTAAACATCAGTTCAAATGCACTGCCAATGCATAAATGTGAAGATAAATACATGTAAAAAAGCAAGTTTAGGCTAACAATGAAAGGAATCTATAATTAAAAAAACAAATTTCTCAGTAACAAAAAATAAATAAATGAAATGATCAGCAAAAAACCTGTATACTGCTATTTGAGGCCTCAGTGAATTGCCTAAGGTAAGGGTTAGAGAAGAAGATGTGGAGACGGAACTTTAACAAAATTTGTAATTCCCTACTTTGAGGGGTTAAAGACGAAAGGTTTTGTTAGGTGCTAAGCCACTGAAGGAAGGTTAGGTTCTCTAAACAATGTTCTATTTTTGCTCAGTTATAATGTAGTGGTTATTTACAAACTTGATTAGTATATTTACTATAAGATAATTTGATTAAGTTTGATCAATTTATGCAGAGAAATGTCAAGCTAGCATTTGAGAAGGGCTTCTAACTACAGAAAGGCAAAGTAAACATCATGCAGACTCATGAACAGGCGAACACCAAAAAGTCCAACTTTCGGCGTTGTTTAGACATACATTAATCAATTTGGCAGCACTTGTACTCGTAAATCTTAAGTAAGGAAATACACAGTACTGAAATTCAGAGGTTGAAGCAGTCATATCCAATCTTACCTTTCTCGACACTGCTTACCAATACGTCCAGGTAGATGTTGTGCAATAGTAGACCATTTTTTTGGCCCATAGTGGTCCACCAATTGAATTATTATTTCATCCTCCTAAACATATGTTACAAAAATAATAGCACCAATGAAGTCAGAATACGGAAATGCTCAACAAAATAGGGAAATTCGAACAATCAATAAACAATTCTTGCCTCACCTCTTTAGACCATGGACCTTTGACAAGCTCCGGATTTAAAACTTTCTGCCACCTGTGTAAGCACTGAACATCTGTCCGTTCTTTGAAACAATCCGCTACACATAGCATGATGTCAATTTTAAATATTAATCTGACACTGGTGTAAAGCATTCATGAAATATAGGTAGCCTCAAAACTAATTAAGGACAAAATCAGAAGCAATGGTGATGGTTTGGTAGTGCAAGTCAAAACATTTGCAGCACAATAATGACACAAAGATGTACAACTGCAAATCGAACAAAACCAAAAAATGTCGTGCATAGTAGTGAGGATAAGAAAATTAACCATGATGGAGATAAAGTCTGCCTAGATAGAGAGGTTGGTACAAAGTGAAATTGAAACGATGTTAGAGACTTGAAAGACTTTAAAAAAATCCTTAGTAGAGCATGCAGAAGACTGAGTTGAGTTATAATTGCTACAAATGATTCTCAAATATTTCTCTATGGCACCAGCGGGTTTCCCCTTCCCAAAGAAAAATCGAGGAAAACCCTACAAAGTCAATAGAACAATGGGCGTATGGCATAGAAAACAAAATAGTATGAACCATGAAGTCACTAAGCAATGATCATCCCTGTAGACTAAGTGACTAACTCAAATAGCCAACGGCCCAACACGCTTAAAAGTGAATTAGGATTGCTTGCCTATTGTACATGTTGAAGTTACATATCCACTCAAAAATCCATCTAGTGGCCCAGAGGCCAAACTTAGAGTAGGCATAGCTATACTTAATTATGTAGATAGTCAAGTGATCTATATACAAATCCACACATTTCTTCCTAGCATTTCATACGAGATTACATTCTACACAACTCTAGTCGATGTTGAGTTCACATAAATTATCAATAATTATAAATAAAGGAATGACTCCCACATTAATTCTATATTAAAGGGGGAGAGAGAGAGATCTAATCTAAATTGCAATACTCCCGAATGCATCGAGTAAAGTTCCCATATTATTTCCTAATGCCTAGGCGGAAAAGCAAGGAATTTAGTTCTATGCTAACATATGCCTGATTTTTCTCATGGTAACAGAATAACTAACGCAAAGCGCATACAACAAACATTGACATATAAATAGTTTATTCTACTAACCACGTTCCTCCTCTCATCGTTCAAATTCTCAGTTACAACAAACTAAATTATTAGTAAAACTTTTTGCTTACCTTTGACAAATATAAATTAAAATTGATAAATTAGAAACCATAATACGTACAAAAAGATTCTACCGAATGCCAACAGGTGTACAACAATGAGCGCCTTCTGGGCTTCCTCAATAAGCGATTACATAACATAATCTACTTGAAAATGCACATCTTTTGATACTACGCTTGAAACAACTTAAACGATTTTAAAAAGCCTACCCCAACGTAAAACGTTCCAGATAAACGTATTTGGTACGAACCAAGCAATGCAAAGAAACTTACCCCTACTGTACTCCATGTCACAAAAAGTGATACATTCTGTTCCTGTTTCTGTTCCATGTACCATATTGAATCCAGTAACAATGGTCTCATCTATACTGAATTGGAAAAACAAAAGAGTCTAAATCCGAAACCACTAATCTCTCAGTCCACCCTTGAAGAAAGAAAAAATACAACTTAAGAGTACACTATAAAATGTTACTAATGAAAAACTTTCGATTTTTTAATTTTAAAACGTCTATTCATTTACAATTTTGTTTTAATCCAACACTGTTAACAAAAATTAATATAAGTTGCACAAAAAGGAAGCTTACTATAGAAATAAGCAAATGTTAGTTATACATTAAGAAATTCATCTCTTAATGGCTATACCGGAAAAAAAATCTCTTTGTATCAAACTACATAAAAGTAAAATTGTTAGAATGTAGAATATTTTGTAAATCTGTTAGAATATTATTATAATCTAGCTATTTAAGGAAGGTCGTATCTATCATTGATTACAGCTCTAATTAGATCCTTAATTATAGTTTGATTGTAACAAAATGTAGTATATATTCACCAATTTATTTGTTCATTGGCAATGTAGCAAATTAATGTTCATCCGTTACCGGTACTGTAGCAAAGTATTGTTCATCGGTACGCGATAAGTTCTAGAGTGCTCGCCCCTCTCTCCTCTTCTCATCTACAATAGTTGTGTGTTGTTTGGTTCAGGTTTCCTCAATTTTTTCTCATATACAGTGGTATTATCTCTATTTTTTCCGTTGTTGGTAACTATATTGTTTACCTTACGAGATATAGTGTTCCTTAAGCCTTTGAATCATCTTTGTTGATTTTTTTGGATATTCGTGTTGCTTTTGTTATACTATATCATGTATATCATGGCAGAATCTAATTCTATCAATAGTGGTGATCCTAGTGGTTTCACTTCTGAGGAAATTTTAGCTTTTTGGACACTCTTGTCCACTTTGAGCTCCACTCATCATGTCCAGTGATCCAGTCAGGTATATTTTCTCATGTACTTAATGTTTCTTCTGCATGTACCTCTTGGATTATTGATTCAGGTGCTACAAAAGATATGACTGGTTCATCCTAATTATTTACCACTTATACTCATTGTTCCGACAAAGATAAAATTTTAATAGCCGATGGTTGACTTTCTCCTATCTCAAGGAGGGGTTCCGTACTCTTACTATATCTTTATCTTTGGTTCTTCACGTACCTTCTTTTTCTGCAAATTTATTATATGTTACATGTCTCACCAAGTTTCTAAATTGCTCGGTTACTTTTTTCCTTAGTATCTTTCAGGACTTGGTGTCGGGGCAGAGGATTGGCAATGGTAGTGTAATTGGTGGTCTCTACTATCTAGATGGTTCTCATACTAGTCTACCTTTGGTTGAGAAAGGAACTTCCACTCAGGCTCTTCAATCTACTATGACTAGTCTGGGCTCCCTTCATCAGTGGCATTGTCGTCTGGGACATCCTTCATTTAGTACTTGAGAATCTTTGTTTCCTCATTTAACTAAACAGTGTAAAAAATTATTTTTTTGTGAGCGGTGTGATAAGCTAAACACAAACTCTTAGTTTATCCTACTTTCATAATCGTCATTTTGAACCATTTGTTGTTATTCATTCTGATGTTTGGGGACCTTATTGAGTTATTTCTTGTACATGTAAATGTTGGTTGTTACATTTATTGATTGTTATTCTCGCATAACTTGGCTTTATCTTCTTCGTTGCAAAAATGAAGTTTTTTCCTTTTTTCGAGAAATTCATAAAATGATACAAACATAATTTGATGCTAAGGTCAAAATTTTACAGTGACAATGGTCGTGACTATTTCAATGGTGCTTTTGGTTCCTATCTTACTAACCATGGCATTATTCTTCATACTTCTTGTGTTAAAACTCCAGAACAAAATGGCGTTGACAAGAGAAAAAACCGTCACTAAAAGTTGCTCGCTCACTCATGTTCACCATGAAAACACCCAAATCTTTTTGGGGTGATGATGTTCTTACTGCTACCTTTCTCATCAATCGGCTTCCTTCTAGAGTTCTCGATAAACGGAGCCCAATCTCACTTCTCAAACATTTTTCTGGCCCTTCACTTTCTCTACATGGTTTTTGGTTGTGTGCTTTGTCCATAATAAAAATCCTACTCAGGGAAAGCTTGATTCCAAATCTCTTCGTTGTGTCTTCATTTGGTACTCTCCTACACAAAAAAATGGTTATAAATATTTCCATCCTCCTAACCAAGTTTATATTACTCATGATATCACCTTCTGGGAATTTGAATCATTCTATCTCGTTCCCTCATCTCCTTAGGGGGAGAAATCTACTAGTGCAGAGGAGTTGATGGAATTTGAACCTAGTTGTGACATTCATTCTGCTATCACTTATCCTATAGTCATTGATATCTCTTTACAGGGGGAGTTATATAATAGATGGAATGGACCTGATTTGAAGACCTATAAGGAACCGATCTTGTCTGTACTACCACGGCAGCTCTGCTCCCTAGCTCTCCAGCTTGCTCTATTGATCCTAATGGTAATAACTCAAATATCCCTACAGAAAATTGTGATATCAATATTCCTATTGCCCTTAGGAAAGGAGTTAGATCATGTACTCAATATCTTATTTCTAACTTTATCTCTTATGATAATTTATCTATCGTGCCTTTGCTTCCTTGTTGTCCTCTATTTTTGTTCCTTAAGGGTGTTAGGAAGCAATCCAAGATGAAAAATGGAGGAAAGCTATCATAGAGGAAATGATTGCCTTGAGAAACATGAGAGTAAGTTCCTCTTCCCCATGGGAAGAAATCGGTTGGGTGCAAATGGGGATATACAATGAAGCAGTTGGTTGAGAGACTCAAAGCTAGACTAGTTGCAAAAAGATACACTCAAACTCGTGGAATTGATTATGAGGAGACATTTGCTTCAGTGACAAATGAATTACGTCTGTACCATTATATCTTGTGTTGCAAACTTTGGGTGGAACCTCCAAAAACTTGATGTGAAGAATGCATTTCTTCATGGGGACCTTAAGGAGGAAGTATATATGGAAGTCCCTCTAGGTTTTACCTCATCAACAACTAATGGAAAGGTCTATAAGTTATGAAAAAGCTATGTATGAGTTGAAACAGTCCCCTAGAGCATGGTTTGACAGGTTCTATAAAGCCATGATGTTAGGTACAAGCAAAGCCGGGCAAATCACACTATGTTCGTCAAACGTGGAAATGGCAAGATCACCATTCTCATTGTCTATGACATTGTCATAACTAAACATAATGAAGATAAGATGGTTAATCTCAAGGCAAAACTTGCCAATAAATTTGAAATGGCCACTTGAAATATTTTCTTGGCATGGAAGTTGCAAAGATCTTCTAGTGGCATCTTCATGTCCCAACGGAAGTATGTACATCTATTACCAAAGATGGGCATGTTAGGATGCAAACCAGCTGACTTTCCCATTGAGGTTAATCATCATCTTACAGGTGGCATAGGATCCACTGTTGATAAGGAGAGATATCAACGGTTAGTGGGAAGACTAATTTACCTCTCCCACATTAGACCTGATATTTCCTATGTTGTGGGAGTAATAAGTCAATATATGCATGATCCACAGGATGGTCACATGGAAGCAATCTATAGAATCCTTAGATATCTAAAATCTGCTCCTAGAAAGGGAATATTATTCTCACAACATGACCATAAGCTTTTACCGATGCAGATTGGGCTGGTTGTATTGATGACCGTCGTTTTACATTTGGATATTGTTCATTTATGCGGCAACCTTGTCACTTAGCACAGCAAAAAACAGTCGGTTGTGGCTAGATCTAGTGTTGAAGCAGAATATCGTGCTATTGCCTTGGGTGTGTGTGAATTTATGTGGTTGTGAACATTGTTAGAAGACTTGGGAATCATAACTAATGAGCCAATGAGAATATTTTGTGACAATAAAGCAGCCATCAGTATTGCAAATGATCCGATACAACATGATAGAACGAAGCACATTGAGATTGACAAACATTTCATCAAGGAAAAGTTAACTAGTGGTCTCATTTGCATACCTTTTGTCAACACAAATCATCAGCTTGTATCTTGACCAAAGGTCTCAATAGTACAACGTTTCATCTCTTATGTTTCAAGTTAGGCTTGCAAGACATCCGCACCAACTTAAGGGGGAGTTTTAGAATGTAGAATATTCTATATAAATCTGCTAGAATATTATTAGAATCTAACTATTTAGGGAGGGTAGTATTTAGCCTTGATTACAGCTCTAGTTAGAGCCATAATTGTAGTTTGATTGTAACATAATGTAGTATATATATAATAAAATGATGAGAAGGATTTAACCTCTCATATTCACCAAATTCTTTGTTTTCTCACAACCCTAAATATGGGATTTAACTAACCAATATTTAATGTCGTAAGAGAATTGATCAAATGTAAACACAAGCATATCATGTTGCCCAAATATTGACAAGCGCGCCTAACATACATCAAAGCCAACATCAAATTTCTTAGGATGTTTACATAACCAAACAAGAAGATTTGAAAGAGCTACGTACCTATTTTTTTCCAATTTTTCCCATTAAAACGATGAACAGCCTGGCGCAAAATCTCATCCTGGGTAAAAATAAAATTTGGCCAAATCAAATATGCGCTTTTTCAACACGAGGCAGAAATATATTTTATGCAAAGCAATGAATAGAAGATGAGAAGAAATGAAGATTGCATGATGGTACAAAACAGTAAGTTATAGGTGTCCATTTACCTCTTCAAAAGTCCATTGTCCCTTTGTGGAGCGTCTGGTGGGGCCACTAGTCCTCCTATAGAAACAGTTGCATAGTGTTATACAAGTTCAAGTTACACGTCGTTCTTTCATACCAAACAGATGCTAGAGATACAAAAAAATTCTTTTCTTGATTTACACGAGTTGGTCAAACCCAACTGTGGGAGAAGAAGGATTTCGGAAGCAATCCCCTCCTATGGATTGATGATTGCTAATGTTATAGATGAAAGGGGAGATCTCGATACTGTATTTAGTATTTGTAAAATTATCAGTCTGGAATGTTATAGTGTTAGTGCGGGTGCGAAAGAATTACCAAAATCAGTTTCAAAAGGCTTTCTTTCATGTCTCCCATAGAAAAATTCAGCCTCAACATCAATGTAACAGGTTAATCAGAATGAAAAAGATACATAAATGTCAAGTTTTCCATAAAAATAACTACTTGATGTAGTTGCAGGATTTAAATATAATATTGCATGGTGGTGCAAACAACAAATCTAAAACAGTAAACCTACTCCCTCAAAAATTGACAAGGTGTTTAATGCATCATGAGAAAATATGTTATTTCGTAGATCATATAAACCTTGAAACCTATTATACAGGCCATGAAGGAATATGGCAAGAGCAAGGTACATCAAGGAAATAAAAATAATGAAAGGAATAAGCATACCCATGTAAAGGTCGCGCTCTCTGACGATGATCAGTGATCCCATCAGAGGAGTTGTTGTTTGTCCTATCGCTTTCCATAACTGATTGATTTACACAAATTTGCACGGCCCAATTTGTTCTTTCCAATAATTCTCTTTCAAATATCTCCCCCAAACCATTATCAATTACACTGTGATGTAGCAGGACCCAGCTCCTTGCCTGATGAAATCTGAAACTAAAAACAATAAAACATAAATTAAAAAATACACGCGACATTAAAACTAAAGCACAATTGAGTACTGAAAAGAAACAAACAAAAATATGCAGTCGGGGAAAAAATTTAAGGTCTGGACAAGCAAATCACCATTCTTAAAAAAGATTCCCATTCCACTAAACATATTTTTACCATCCTTAAACTTATATTACACACTGCAGGTACAAACTTAATTATACAAAAAAAAAACCATCAAGTAGTATAGCAAACAAAATGATTGGGAAAAAACACACAAACACTATCCCTCAGAAAATAAATTAAAGCCGATTTGAATTCTGACCAAATATAATTAAGTAAAGTAGGGTTTGTATAAGAAAATTGCAGAGAGGAAATTCAACAAGAGAAATTGAGAAGAGATTTCAAAAACTAAATTAAAACCACTGAAAATTAAAGCCAAAAAAAAGTAATAGAAAGATGAAAATGGTGACTTACCGAACTAAACTTGAAGGATTGCGATCGGAAACGTGAGAAAATCGAGGGATTTTTCGATAATACAATCAGATCAACGCCCATTGCTGATCGAATTGGTGAGGGGAAAATATGCAAATACCCTGTGAATTTCCAGCGAGAGAGATTGAGAAAAATTTTAGAGAGAGAAAGTGTGGTTTCTAGACAGAGAAAGATGCAAACGGTATAATAAGTTTTTCAAAAAATGGCAAGGGGCGGACTATGTATTTCAAACCCTATGCTTAAAGGTCGAGCATCTTTTGAATTGCTTGACGGCGACGTTTTAAACTTCGTCAATACCAACGGGAAGCTTTTGAGTGTTAAATACCGGTGGCATCCGGTAACTACTTTTTGGCAAACATTTAATCACGATAAATCACTTTTTGGTCACCGTATTATGGTCCGATTTTCATTTGGTTACTGAAACTTTTTTTATTACAATCGAATAATTGTACTCTCAAAATTTTACAAAATGGTCATTACTTCAGATTTCTACCCGAAAAAACGGACGAAATGCTGACTGTGCAAGTTGACCAGACTTTTTGCTTACGTGGAGCAAGTTGACCAGACTTTTTTGCTTACGTGGACTAGACTTCTCTTCTTTGTTACTCCCTCCGTCCCAAATTAACTACTCAGTTTTGACTTTTTTAAGTCAAATTGACTATTTTTAGAATTAATAATTAAGCATATATAAATATATTCCTAAAATTATAAAAATTAGGATTAGTAATAAATTGTATATACTTTCTTTTGGTTATAATCTTTTTGCCTATATTTTAGCAAAAATAGTAAAAAGATTAGTTTTAAAAATGGTCAATTTGACTTTAAAAAGTCAAAACTGAGCAATTAATTTAGGACGAAGGGAGTATCTTTAAACAAAGTGGAGTAGTAAAATTTATTATCTTTAAATAATAATAATAATAATAATTTCAAAATAATAGTAATAGTAATAATAATAATTTTGAAATAATAAAAATAATAATAATAATTTTTAAATAATAATAATTTCAAAATAACAATAATAACAATAACAATAATAATAATTTTTAAAATTTTTAAAAAAGATTATATAAATTATAAAAATATTTTTATATGCAACTGATGTGTATTTAAAAAATAATATTTTTATTATTTTATTAATTTAAATTATTTGAGCAAGGGTAAATTTGACAAATCATTTTTTATTCTTCATTAAAATAAAAAAAACAAATTTCATACAAATCTGTAGAGAACAAACCCCCAAATACAATTAATTTTATAAAATTAAAATTTTTATAAAATTAATTGTAATTGTATTTTATAAAATTAAAATTTTTATAAAATTATAATGGTGTATATATAATAATTATTTATAGCTCATCATAAGATTAAAAAGATGATATAATAATAATAATAATAATAATAATAATAATAATAATAATAATAATGATAAGTACGTATATTTCACACACATTTAACAATATATTATTATGTTATTATATGTTTGAAAAGAGTTTAAGTCACTGTAATAAATAGTTCCACTTTTTAAAAAGAAAAAAAAACATTACGTACTTTAATTATGCTCCCAGACTCTATATATGTATATCAAAAGCAAATTGTTAAAAAAAGCTTTTCTTTTAATTTGCTGCTATTATAATTTTATAAAAATTATAATTTTATAAAATTAATTGTAATTCGTCTTCATCGGTTTATGAGCTTGAATCATTCTCAGAATCACTCCACGAACCCTCTATTACAAGGCATTTATTCTTCTTCTGGAACTTTTTGTAGGGCTGACTATTTCTTCTTCTTGTCATTTTTTAGTTCCTCTCGTAGGAGCTTGTTGCACTACTATATAGTGACCTGACTTTTTACAGTTGTAGCACAGGTCCTTATTGTGATCAAGACTGCTGTTATTATTGTTATATCTCTTTAGCTTGTTACTTCTGCCTTTCCTCATGAACTTCCTCAGCGTTCTTGCAAGCAGAGCTATGTCTTTGTAAGACCCCAACTTTTTATAAATAAAATCGAATTTCCTCTAATTATTATTGTGAATAATAAGGTGTTAATTTGATATAACGCTTTAGTTATGGGTGAAATGTGTAAATTTTGCAAAATAAACAAGTGGTTATAAAATATTCATTGTTATCGGAGAATATTCGTTTGGTCGTTGAATATTCTTGTTGTCGGGGAATATTCGTACGATGGCGCAGCCATTTATGGGCCCCATAATGGAAAATGGTCGGATGAAGAAAATGATAAGTTTGAGTTTTTATAAATAATGGCGTAGTTGTTACCGTTAACACTGTTAGAATACCCGGTGGTTAAAATACAGTAATACGCGCGGGTGCACAGTAGCACACGGTATTGCACAATATTTTTTGAATTATTAATTTTTACGTAAGAAGACACTACTCAATAATTGTTACAGTAATTATTGTTTAATATTTTTTTATTGATTCATTAATTACTACGTTGATATTTTATATTATTGTTATTTCAATAATTGTTACTACACAGTATTTCCCATTATCAGATAAATAATTCATATTATTTGAATAATATTATTAGATAGCATTATTGACAATGTCTAAGGAAGTTCTGTCTAGAAAAGGGATTTGGTCACCTAATTGCGCGCCAATAAGGAGAAATCCTTATCGAAAAGCCTCATCTTTCATGGGAACAACCTAGTTGTCATAATTGTGATTTTATACTATTATTTGTGAATAATTAATTATTAATTTATATTATAAGAAAATATTTATTTTTTATGTGGATATAAATGAAGGAATTAATGTTGAGATGTTTTATCAGTATTTTGTCGGAATAGAGGTGTTAAAAAGCATCCGGATGTTCATATCGGACATTTTCTAATTAGAATTTGGAAAAACATTCTTCTACAAAGTTGTAGAGAATTAAATTTTCTATGGAATAGACATGAGATTCGAATTTTTCTGATAAATGAGCTATTTATTATGAATTATTGAAGTTTCGAAACTAAATGTTTTTTATTAAAAACATGGGTGGGCCCCACTTTTGGTTGGTGTGGAAAATCTGAATTTTGGTGGGCCCCACTGGTGGTGGCTGAATTTTGGTCCAAGAGGTGTGCGTATAAATTTTTTGAAAAAAATATTATTTTATTAATTTAGTGTACTTTGGCGTTCTAATATTTTCCTATAAATAGGGTGCTTAGTTAGAATTGAAAATTACACCAGAATCATAAGTTTTCTCTCTCTATATTATCGAGCGTATTTTGTGAGTATTTAGATACTTTGAGAATTGTTATTTAGTGCAAGTTTCCTTCAGCGTTATATCTGGTATTTCAGTCAGAAGTACTGTTCTTTTGAGGTAAGAGATGTTATTTTCTTCGTAAATGATATTTTTCTTTCAATATCATTATGCCAAAATATTGGTATGAATTTTATTATGAAATTTTTACCTTTTCATGTCGGGATTACTATTCACGTATATGACACTATTCACGTATACGACACTATTCTCGAATACGATACGATTCACAAGTACTATTAACGAAGTATGATTTTTCTTGTGAAATTTCTACCTTTTTGTGTCAGAGTTACTATTCACGTATACGGTATTATTCACGTATAAAACAATATTCAAGAATACGGCACTATTCATAAAAAAATGAAATTTTCTTTTCTTTGTCCAAGTTGTCGATTATGGTTACTATATTTGATTGTATCCATGTTTTGATCTTCATTTTTGAATTTTACTCCACTATGGTTTGTTATAGAGTATTTTTGAACTTGGATTATCTAAGAGTACGAATCCCTAATCTTTGTCCTTTTATCTAACTGGATTCGTTTCTTTAAAATATTTTTCATCATCCTCAGTCCTAAATGATGATATAACTGAATATCTTTGACTTGTAGTGCAAAGATGAATGATTACCTGATGAATATCTTTGACCCGTAGTGCATAGATGAACATGTGTTGAGATGAACATGACCAACTGGTGATACAAATGAATATCTTTGGCCCGTAGTGCAAAGATGAACATGACCAACTGGTGATACGATTCTGATGCATGTCTTCAAGGACCTGATCGTAGTGTCTTGTTGAGTGTTGCTCATTGACTGGTAGAGTTAATACTACGATCTTGAAGAGTGTTGATTGGATCTTCAATATAGAACACATCTTCCTTGTATTGTGCAGTGCTTCAATACTTCTGTTTGCTTCGACTGTTCTCAGAGACTAATGGCCTAATTCCTTGCTCTGGTCCCCTTCTGAATATCAAGACACTTCAGATTTGTGGCGCGTCCAGCTTGCTTTCTCCTTGTGATCTCCCATTCACTTATCATCAATGAACTGACCCTCCACTTAATCACTTTAGCCTTGCTCTTCAGAAGCTGACCCGTATCTCGGTTCCCTTAAGCTGACCAATATTCAAAGGAACGAAGCCTCTGGTTGGCACTTCGTTCCTTTGAATATTCTGGGAGTGCTCATTTGTTGAGAACTGTATATGCTCTACGATTCTGCCTTGGCATTGTGAGCACTTCTATTGAGGTCATAGTTCTGCACTCTACGATTCAGCTTCGGCTGGTGCAGACACTACGATCTCAAGATCAGATCTTGACACTCTACGATTTCTGCCTTGTGCTTGTTGTCTTCATCTGATCTTACTTGACTACGATCTCTACATGTAATAAATAGACTCTACGAACTCAGAGTGTGATGTACGATCCTTGACTTAGCTTCGGCATCAGTAGACTCTACGACTCTAAGTGTAGTCTATGTTTCTGTCTTGGCTTCGGCAGATGATCGGTCTGCTTGTAGGTAGGTTGTCTATACGATTCTGAACATGACTTCCTTAGCACACTACGATCCCGAGGAAGCTCTACTCGACACACTACGGTCCTTCTTCGTTTCCCCTGGCAGTCTACGAACTCCGAGATCTATTATCTTGCATACTCTTATTCAGCCTCGATAGCTCTCGAGTTACCCTTGACTCTCCTGGCAGACTACGACTTCTGGTGCAGTGCTTGACGATGAGACATGCCTATCTATTACATCATAAGATCAACCTAACAAGTTTGATCTTTCTATATTTATAGTCCTTATATATCATTTCTTTTTAAGGATTTTACAAAGCTGTTTTTCTTATGTAGGATCAACCTAACATATTTGATCAATTCATTCTAAGTCCTTGTACATATATTTATATTATCTATCAAAGGACTTTACAACTTTTCTTAATGCAAGCATACTTGCATATTCTTCATATATATCATAATCAAATCATATATTAAATAGGAATATCATTCACATGTTTATTCCTGACACAAGGGTTAATTAACATGTCATATATTATCCATATACTCTGACTGACCAATTAAATACCAAATAAACTTAGGTAGGTCATATTAGGGAAGGAATTCTCCGTCTCTCCTCTCCTAGTTCTTGTCTCACATCTCAGCCAGGGATCATATCCCTAAGCTTTGATACCAACTGTGACTTCTATCCCTTAACCTAGATAGCACCTCACAATGATACCTATCAACTTGCCACCGCAGAACGGCGTCCCCTACGGAAAGTCTGGCTTCGGTGCATCCCAAGACTTGGAAGTCACCAGCAAAAGGCTCGGGGCTCTTTTCTATGGCTTTGATACCAACTGTGACGCCCCCAAGACAGGTATACATCACCCATCTTGGGTCGCCATATACAAGGTACTGAATACAAATACAACTTAATTATACAACAGTCGTGTAAAATACGACAAAACATAGGCTGTGAGTTTTAATACAAATATTGTCATCTAGACAATATCCACACTCAATGGAGTCCTCATTACATTTATTATCACACTATTTCATAGAATAGTGAGGACTACTAATGCACCATCTAGGATCATCACTCTGTTCCCCGATTAGTCCCAGCTACGTTCTCATTTCCTGAAGAGAACAGTGAAAGAAAGGGTGAGCTCAACTACCCCAGTAAAAAATATTATGACTAAGATAATGCAAAATAAATTATCATTAGCCTTCAAAAATGTTAAACTGATAAAATATAATAAACATCAAGTTTAACTGCAGCGGAACAAGCAATACATTAGAAGAGTCAAGTAGAGAATAAAAACTACTATCTTCTATGATTTAAAAAGTTTTTCATCAACTTTATCACTGAGACTCAGCTTAATAAATAAAATGAAATCATCCCTGTTCCACGGCCAAGGATATTCATATAATCATTGTGACGCCCCCAAAATAGGTATACATCACCCATTCTGAGTTATCAATACATGGTACAAAAACAACTACAACTTTATTATTACAACATACAAACTATGAGTTTAAGTACAGATATTACCACATAAAAATAAATCCTCATCATAATTATTGATACATTATTTTACAAAAATGGTGAGGACTACTAAACAACTCTCTCTAGAACCATCATTACATCCCCCGACTCGTACTCGCTACATTCTCATCTTCTGAGAAGAAAAATGGAACAAAAAAGAAAAGGGTGAGCTCAACTAGCCCAGTAAATAATATTATGACTAAGATAATATACAACAAATTATCGTTAGTCTGCAACAGGGAAAAAAATCTAATAGAATACAATAGACAACAAGTTTTACATTAATAATCGCAGCGGAAAATATTAATTCATAAAAGAGTTGCGTAGAGGATGAAATCTACTAATATCTATGAATTTAATAGTCCATCATCATTATTTTGTCCCTGTAACATCAATCAATATATATCTGGAATCTAATATTCATCTTTGCACTACAGGCCAAAGATATTCATCAGTTGGTCATGTTCATCTAAACACATGTTCATCTTTGCACTACGGGCCAAAGATATTCATCAGAAATCTTTCATCTTTGCACTACAGGCCAAAGATATTCAATTATATCATCATTTAGGACTGAGGATGATGAAAAATATTTTTACAGAAACGAATCCAGTGAAACAAAATGACAAGGATTAAGGATTAAGGATTCGTACTTTGTTTTATCCATGTCCAAAAATACCTCAAAATAATCATAGTGGTGTAAAATTCAAGAATGATCAAAACATGGATACAATCAAAGTTAGTATCCACAATAGATATTTTAGATGAAAAGGAAAATTTTAATTTTTGATGAATAGTGCCGTATTCGTGAATAGTGTCGTATACGTGAATAGTGCCATATACGTGAATAGTAACTCTGACACAAAAAGTTTCAAATTTGATTAAAAGTTCAGATCAATACTTCGGCATAATGATATTAGAAAAAATAATATCATTTTTAAAAAAATAATATCCCTTACGTCGAAAGACAGTACTTCTAGTTGAAACACCGAATATAGACTATGACTTGAACTTGCACCGTATAGCAATACTCAAAGTATACTCAAAATACTCATAAGAATACGCTCGATAATATATAGAGAGAGAAAACTTTAGTTTCTGGTGTGATTTTCAATTCTAACCTAAGCACCCTATTTATAGGAAAATGCTTAGAACACCAAAGCAGAAAATTTATTAAAATATATTATTAATAATAAATTTCATACGCCTCCTTGGAAAATCAGATTTCTAACATATCACACATGCTCATCTTCTAGAAAAAGTGAGAAAAACGTTTTTATTAAAAAAAAATATTTAAAACTTCTAAAAATTAATTATTTCGGAGCTTCAAAACTTCAATAATTCATAATAAATAGCCCTTTTATCAGAAAAATCAAATCTCGCGATTTTTTATAGGAAATTCAATTCTCTACAACTTTGAAGAAGGAAGTTTTTCTAAATTCCAAACAGAAATTGACCGAAATCCATAAACGGGCGATTTTACAAGCTATAATCAAATTTCAGTCAATAAATGGGGTCCACCGACACATAAAACATGCTTTAAATATTTTTGGTAACAAAAATACTCCTCTTCCACATATACTCATATATCCCACATTCATCGTAAAAATATTATCATTATTATATTATTAAAATATAATAATATATTTAAATGAATTATTTTATCAGAAAAAGATAAAATTTCAATTTTCAACAATTGTCACATTAAAAATTTTCTCCATCTATATCCACATAAAATTAATATTTTTCTCATCATATGAATCAATAATTAATTATTCACAAATAATATTACAGAATCACAATATTGACAACCAGGCAGTTCCCAGGAAAGAGGGGGCTTTCCAATAAGAATTTCTCCTTACTGGCGCGCAATTAGGTGACCAAACCTCTCCTTAGACAGAACTTTCTAGACATTGCAAATAATGTTATTTAATAATATTATTCAGATAATATGAATTATTGCTTCGATAATGAAAAATACTGTGTAATGATAATTATTGAAACAACAGCAATATAAAATATCAATGCAGCAATTATTGAATCAATAAAATAAAATACTGAACAGTAATTACTGTAACAATTATTGAGTAGTGCCTTCTTACGTAAGAATCAATAATTGGTGCAATATCGTGTGCTACTGTGTTTTAACCACCGAGTATTTTAACAGCATTAACGGTAACAACTACGTCGTTATTTTTAAACAACTTATATTTGTCGTTTTCTTCATCCAATCGCTTTCCGTTATGGGGCCCACACATAGCTGCGCCGTCGTACGAATATTCCCCGAAAGTACGAATATTCCACGACCAAACGAATATTCCCCGACAACAATGAATATTTTATAAACACTTGCTTATTTTGAAATATTTGCGTATTTTACCCATAACAATCCACATTAATCATATCAACCCTTACTATTTCAAAATAATAATTAGAGGAAATTAAATTTTATTTATTAATTATTTGGGGTCTTACAATCATCAATGGTCATGACTATACTGAATAATCCCTGGTCATAATCATACCAACTGTCCACCAATGAAATACAGGCCAATGAGGACTTTTACCACATCATTCGTCATATTACGGTCAAGATTATACCGAATAATCCCTGGTCATAATCATACTAAGTCCATCTATGCACGTAAGCCAAAGATGAATTTCAACATAATATAAGTATGAGGATGATGACAATTCAATAAAACAGGTTTAAGAATAAATTTTAAATATTTATAAGTTAATTTATCCCGAACTCAATAACGTCCAAATTGTCAACATGATACTGCTTTGTGCAGTAAAATTTAAGAATGCTCAGAAGAATATTTTCATGAAAAGATACTAGATGAAGTGCAAATATCAAGGATATTCCACTAATTTCATGGAGTATAGAAGCCAAAACTTTAACCAACTGAGTATAATAGAATATATGAAACTGCAAATGGATTTTCACCCGCCATGCAGTAATCCACGTATACAGATCATTTCCACAATTTAATAAGGAATGAATACACAGGATCATTCACCATGCATGTGGTAATCCACATAGACAGTTTATTCCAACAGAATAATAAAGAATAGAATAACAGAAGGATTCACCATACGTGCGATAGACTGCACAGACAGGTTATTCCCAACATAATAATAAATAATGGAACCAGGTCCGGCGTAAACGCACAGACATGATATTACGACAGAATAATAAATAATGGAACCAGGTCTGGCGTAAACGCACAAACAGGATATTCCGATAGAATAATAAAGAACGAAATATTAGAAGAATTTCACCATGTATGCGGTACTTCGCATAAACAGGTTATTCCAACAGAATAATAAGAATGTATAACAACAGAATTCACCATGCATGCGATAGACCGCACAAACAGGTTATTCCAATAGAATAATAAAGAACGGAATAACAGAAGATTTTCACCATGTATGCGGTACTTCGATTCTGCCTTGGCATTGTGAGCACTTCTGCTGAGTTCATAGTTCTGCACTCTACGATTCAGCTTCGGCTGGTGCAGACACTATGATCCCGAGATCAGATCTTGACACTCTACAATTTCTGCCTTGTGCTTGTTGTCTTCATCTGATCTAGCTTGACTACGATCTCTGCATGTAATCAATAGACTCTACGAACTCAGAGTGTGATCTACGATCCTTAACTTGGCTTGAGCATCAGTAGACTCTACAACTCTGAGTGTAGTCTATGTTTCTGTCTTGGCTTCAACAGATGATCGGTCTGCTCGTAGGTAGGCCGTCTCTACGATTCTGAACATGACTTCCTCAGCACACTAAGATACTGAGGAAGCTCTACTCGACACACCACGGTCCTTCTTCGTTTCCTCTGACAGTCTATGAACTCCAAGATCTACTATCTTTCATACTCTTATTCTGCCTCAATAACTCTCGAGTTACCCTTGACTCTCCTGGCAGACTACGACTTCTAGTGCAGTGCTCGACGATGAGACAAGTCTATCTATTACATCATAAGATCAACCTAACAAGCTTGATCTTTCTATATTTATAGTCCGTGTACATCATTTCTTTTTAAGGACTTTACAAAGCTGTTTTGTTTATGTAGGATCAACCTAACATATTTGATCAATTCATTCTAAGTCCTTGTACATATATTTATATTATCTATCAAAGGACTTTACATCTTTTCTTAATGTAAGCATACTTACATATTCATTCATATATATCATAATCAAATCATATATTAAATAGGAATATCATTCACATGTTTATTCCTGACACAAGGGTTAATTAACATGTCATATATTATCCATATACTCTGACCGACCAATTAAATACCAAATAAACTTAGGTAGGTCATACTAGCGAAGAAATTCTCCGTCTCTCCCCTCCTAGTTCTTGTCTCACATCTCAGCTAAGGATCATATCCCTAAGCTTTGATACCAACTGTGACTTCTATCCCTTAACCTGGATAGCACCTCACAATGATACCTATCAACTTGCCACAGCAGAACGACGTCCCCTACGGAAAGTCTGGCTTCGGTGCATCCCAAGACTTGGAAGTCACCAGCAAAAGGCTCGGGGCTCTTTTCTATGGCTTTGATACCAACTGTGATGCCCCCAAGACAGATATACATCACCAATCTTGGGTCTCCAGATACAAGGTACTGAATACAAATACAACTTAATTATACAACAGTCGTGTAAAATACGACAAAACATAGGCTGTGAGTTTTAATACAAATATTGTCATCTAGACAATATCCACACTCAATGGAGTCCTCATTACATTTATTATCACACTATTTCATAGAATAGTGAGGACTACTAATGCACCATCTAGGATCATCACTCTGTTCCCTGATTAGTCTCAGCTACGTTCTCATTTCCTGAAGAGAACGGTGAAAGAAAGGGTGAGCTCAACTACCCCAGTAAGAAATATTATGACTAAGATAATGCAGAATAAATTATCATTATCCTTCAACAATGTTAAACTGATAAAATATAATAAAAATCAAGTTTAACTGCAGCGGAACAAGCAATCCATTAGAAGAGTCAAGTAGAGAATAAAATCTACTATCTTCTATGATTTAAAAAGTTTTTCATCAACTTTATCACTAAGACTCAGCTTAATAAATAAAATGGAATCATCCCTGCTCCACGGCTAAGGATATTCATATAATCATCAATGGTCATGACTATACCGAATAATCCCTGGTCATAATCATACCAATAACTGTCCACCAATGATTAACATGCCAATGAGGACTTTTACCACATCATTCGTCACATTACGGTCATGATTATTGCAAGACCCCGAATTTTATGAAATAAAAGTATTAAATTTTTCTTATAATTACTATTCAGTTAAGGGTGAGATATGAAATAAAAGTATTCAATTTTTCTTATAATTTTATGAAATAAAAGTATTCAATTTTTCTTATAATCATCCCTGCTCTTTTGAGGTAAGGGATAGTAAGGGATTTTAACGGTTGTTATGTTTTTCAGTTTCGTAATTTTTCTGACCTTCAAAAATTCTAGAAAAATTTGAAATGATAATTTGATGAGTTTTCTTGATTGTGTCCAAAAATGACGATTTTTAGATGTATAGATTAAGAGTTGTGAATTGAATGAGAAAAGACTATTTTAAAAGTAACCACTTATAACTCCTTGTGGTGAACTCCAAAATTGGTAAAATTTTTATTGGGAGTACATGTATAAGATAGAAGTATACTCTGTAAATTTTGAAATTTTTGGATAAAAGTATAATTTATGATAAATGTCTAAATATTCAAAGGTTTTGGCCATATGAAAAATAGTAAATGAATTTTAAAAATATATTTTCAATATGGGACTATATTCTACTAAATACCAGAAAAGAAATATTTTTGGAACTGATTTGATATTTTTTATGAAAATATACTAGTTATAAATGAATGAATTAAATATGTTAAGTGAAGGAAGAAAATTGAAAAATATGATTTTATTGCTTGAGAATCATATATGTGGTATATGCAGATTTTTGATAAGAGTTTTGGTTATTGGTGATGAAATCTTATGAGTTTGGCATTTTATGATGATTAAATGCATTAATTAGTAAAGTGTAAACAATTTAAATAAATTGTTTATAAGTTTAAGAAATTATTAAATAATTTTGTAATATTAATAATATTAAGATTTTGATATTATTAAGTGATTTATAACATTTGGATTAAGGTTTTATAAATATTGATATGAATTTTATTATGAAACTTTACCTTTTTGTGTCGGAGTTACTATTCACTTATACGACACTATTCACGAATACGACACTATTCACCAAAAAATAAAATTTTCTTTTTTATCCAAGATGTCTATTATGGTTACTATCTTTGATTGAATCCATGTTTTGATAATATTGTTGTTATCATCATATATAATATTTTTATAATCATGGTGAAAAAATTTCTCTTTGACTTGATTGTAAAGATGGGTAGATTATTGGTATGATCATGACTATGGGTTCTCTTTGGACAGTAGTGCAAAATTGAATTATTGACTGGTATGATCATGACCATTGAATTTATAATTGAATATCTTTAGCTTAAGTGCAAAGGTGAAATGATCAACATGATTATAATTATTGTTTATATAAATTCTGAAATGATTATATATTTCTTTGAGATATTAATTTATTTGGCATATAGTGTAAATATGAATTGTTGATGAATATATTTGGCCTGTAGTGCAAAGATAAATTTTTGATAAATATCTTTTGCCCGTAGTGCAAAGATGACCTGTTGTTGAATATCTTTGGCCTGTAGTGCAAAGATGAACTATTGATGAATATCTTTGGCCCGTAGTACAAAGATGGCATATTGTTGAATATCTTTGGCCCGTAGTGCAAAGATGACCTTTTGTTGAATATCTTTGGCCTGTAGTGCAAAGATGAAATGATAATGAATATCTGTGGCCTGTATTGCAAGGATGAAATGATAATGAATATCTTTGGCCCATAGTGCAAAGATGAATTTATTAGTATGATTATAAACATGAACTGTGATTTAGTATAACCATAATCTTTGATGTTTCAGGTGAAGACAGGTGATAAAAATTATCTTCGTACTGAATGAGAAGAGGAATTTAGAATCACAATTATGATTATGAGTTATTCATATGATTGTGGAAAGGAACTGTTGATTGATGTTACAGGGATAAAATATTATTGGTGGACTTTTAATGTGGAGAAGGTAATAGACTTTATAGTCTATTTGACTCTTCTAATGGATTGCTCGTTCCGCTGCAACTATGGTTGAAATGTTTTATCATCTACCATATGTTCTAAATCTCTGATTTATTATTGATGAAGGCTATTGATAATTTAATTATCTTTAGTCATAATATTCTTTACTGAGCTAGTTGTGCTCACCTTTTTACTTCACAATTCCTTTTAGAAAATAAGAGTGTAGCTGGGTCGAGCGGGGGTAACAGGGAATAGAACGGTGGTCTCTAGCTGTGGAGGTTCTCCCTAAACAGTATAGAAAAGTGGGTTATATTTTATACATCATTTAGTAGTTATATTTTGTGAACAAAATAGGGTGAGGCGAACCCAACGTTTGTAAAGGTGTTTTGCCACTATCATACAAGATGTGTGACACCCCCAAATCCGGTACTTCCATTTCCACAGGATTTGGTGTTCACTGTACAAACATCATCTATCTATCTACCCATAAATAAAATACAACCATACAATAGATAGAATAAATAATAACTCTCTCCCCTTATGGGGTTACATCAACTGCATAACTAAATAAATCCCAGGTTAATCTAACCTTAAAATATCTGTGCGAAAACATAACAATTAAGTCTTAAGTAACATCAATTCTAAATATCATTACACAACCACATAAACAAATAGTCTTCATTACTTGCTAATCTTGCCCTTGCCTTTACTAGTGGAAGGCTCGTCTGTTCTCTCGTTCTTAACTGCAATGTTATTATTACGCAAGAGTGAGCACGATTGCCCACAAGTATAACAATATAATAAATGAATAATAATAACATGCGAATGAATTAATAACTTTGAATATAAAAGCTCAACTTTTGAATCAAGAATGAATAACAAGAATCAAAAGAAATTCTGAGGGTCACAAGACCTTGAACTATGTCCTAGGTTGTCAAGTGTTTATTCTTGAAACCTTTAACAGTCATAAGACTATGGACTCTTCTTCTCGTACTTAGGGGGATCAGCCCTTAGTACCATACTGTGCACAATATCTTAACGCTAAAGCGTAAATAATCCCCTATTAAAGGGTTGTTCATCTCAGTTTGACATCGGAGTCCGCACCAAAGAAAGTTTGGATTGGGTAAGCTCAATAAAAGTTCTAGAATTTATAACGCTTATCAACTATGGACTAGTTGAATCAATAAGGGTTCACTAGTCTTACAAGGTTCAACAATAATTGATATTCAATTTGAATAATAAAATTCAAGATGTATACAATCGAATAAGTATTGTATAATAAGAATTATGCTTTTAAAGAATGATAAGATCTAATATTAAATCTTGACTTAAACAGTAATAAACAAGATAGAATAATGAACTTGCTTTATGTAAAGAATTAAGGTTTAGGAACTTGCCTCGTGTGTAGGCTAAACGATTACTACTTCCGTTCACCACAATTCCTACACACATACCATATATATTCACGAAATTCATTAGTTACATTTTCTCTTAATTATTTAATATAAACTCTACTTTATTTAACAAATCATTACCCTTCTAATTTAATTACTTAATTAAATTAGAATATTTTCATTCTCTTACTATTATTACACTCGAATAAATTATTTTATAATAATTTCCATCGAATATTTATTTTACTCCATCAATATCTCAATTAAAATATTTATTTTATTTTATAAATATTTTAATAATAATTTTCATCGAATATTTATTTTATTCCATCAATATCTCAATTATAATATTTATTTTATTTTATAAATATTTTAATAATAATTTTATCGAATATTTATTTTACTCCATCAATATCTCAATTAAAATATTTATTTTATTTTATAAATATTTTAATTAATTATTATTATTTTTATTTATTTATTTATTTATTTTTATTTTTTTTTCGTCGGGGCGGGATAATTTAGTTTGGTAACACCCGCCGGGGACAGGGTTACCCAGACTTAGTTTTCTGCAATTTCTGCAGTTCTGCAGTTCGCGAACATAACAAGGCCAAAATAGGCCAAAAATGAATCACACGTAAAATTATACATGAATATGGCCATAACTTTCAATTAGTTATTTTTACACGAATTTAGACTTACCCAACTATTGTAATACATATATAATCATTACTTAACCCATCTAGCATGATTTTTAACAAGTTACAACACATAATTTGCAAAAATCAACACATTTACTTCCATTGTTCTTGATGTTCTTGAAGGTTTCGAAAATAAAACATGAAAATTGTCACTACGGATTCGTTATAACACCGAATCCGTTTATTTAAATTTTGGTCTCTTCGTATCAACATGCATAACATCATACGAGTGTAAATTTTACGAAAACATTTATGTTTGACATACTAAAGTCACGTATAAGGCCATAAGGCCAAAACCCATACTCTGTAATTTTGTAGAAATCATATACGACATGTTTTCATGAATTTGATGATATGGTTTACATAATATATATAATTAAACACGATTTGATATGTCATAGCACATATATAACCCATAATCATTACTCCTAACCTAATTACAGAGGTTTAAACCAAAAACTTTGAAACCCATATATATAAAACTCAATGACGTAAAATAAAAATTGGGAAGGAGGAGATTACCCTGTAGAGTATAAATTAGTAGGCTTAGATACTTTTGATTCCTCACTCTCAATCTCCTTCACAATCTCTGAATATTTTCTCTGACAATATAACTCTGTAAATTCTCAATCTCTCTGCTTATTTCTAAACTTAGCCAAAAATAATAAAAAGAAAAAGAAAGAAGAGTACGTATAAAGGAAAGAAACTGATGCGCATTATGGTCAGTTACCCATCATGGGTTAACTGCCTAAAACTTCCACTAAAGTCATGTTTGGCTAGCCTTAAAAAGGTTATATCCAATTAATTTAATAAAATCTTTATAATATAGTTTAAATCATGTCACACCCTTAGACATTAATTCAAATATCTTATTTAATTTAATTTAAATAAAATATAATAACTTCTCATAAATTCACATAGTCATATATTTAATTTTCTCATTAATTAATAATGTCAAATTATTAATTCTCTAATTAATAATTAAATTAATTAAAATACTAATATGCTTATTAAATATTTCTTTTAATACAATAAGCTCACATACTTTGATAATAAAACTCTCTACATTAATTTAATAAATGTAACACATATAATTAAATTAATCTACCACAATTGCGTCAATTAATTATTTAATCTAATAATTAATTCATCGAAAAATATTTATTCAATCCAATAAATATTAAAATATTATTACGAAATGACGGTTGTCACAAGATGTCTAATGACATACAACTTCGTGTCATCATAAAACAAGGTTGTACACATCCACTTGCTGAGTATATTTACGAGCACTACCTATATAATCTGGGTGTTTGTTTGAAGTATAATTCTCAATTAGAAACAGTGGAGATAATGATATGTCAAGAGAAGACTCACCATTTGGAAGAATATGATAGTAATCTTCTCGTTTTTCTTTGGGGTCTATTGGGTCAACCAAGGATAATTTTGTGGCCATAAGATATCTATCATAACCTAGAAGCATGGTCTCCCATGTACGAAGGTTTCCTTGAGCACTTCCCAAAGATTCTAATTTCTAAAACAGTTTTTGACTATACCTTTACGTAAGGTGTCATTGTGACGTGCTATCCAAGGTTGGGATAAGAGTCACAGTTGATATATATATTTGTATCAAAACTAACAACACATGAGTTGTTGTATTTTGCACGAAAATTGTTATAATAAAGTTGTAGTTATTTTCTGTATTATGTATTTAGTGACTCATAATGGGTTGTATGGAATGGACCTATTTTGGGGTTGTCATAGTTGGTATCAGAGCTATAAGTAAAGAGCCCCGAGCCTCTATCTGGTGACTTCCTGTTGATGAGGGATGCACCGAAGCCAGATGTAAGACCCCAACTTTTTATAAATAAAGATTTAATTTCTCTAATTATTATTTTGAAATAGGTAGGGGTTGATTTGATTAATGTGGTTAGTTATGGGTAAAATGCGCAAATATTTTAAATAAGCAAGTGGTTATAAAATATTCATTGTTGTCGGAGAATATTCGTTTAGTCGTGGAATATTCTTGCTATCGGGGAATATTCGTACGACGGCGCAGCCTTGTGTGGACCCATAACGAAAAGCGATTGGATGAAGAAAACAACAAGTATAAGTTGTTTATAAATAACGGCGCAGTTGTTACCTTTAATACTGTTGGAATACCCGGTGGTTAAAACACAGTAATACGCGTTGTTGCACAGTAGCACACAGTATTGCACCAATTATTGATTCTTAGGTAAGAAGGTACTACTCAATAATTGTTACAGTAATTACTGTTCAGTATTTTATTTTATTGATTCAATAATTGCTTTATTGATATTTTATATTACTGTTGTTTCAATAATTGTCACTACACAATATTTTCTATTATCGAAACAATAATTCATATTATCTAAATAATATTATTAGAAAACATTATTGACAATGTCTAGAAAGTTCTGTTGAAGGAGAGGTTTGGTCACCTAATTGCGCGCCAGTAAGGAGAAATTCTTATTGGAAAGCCCCCTCTTTCCTGGGAATGGCCTGGTTGCTAGTACTGTGATTCTGTAATATTATTTGTGAATAATTAATTATTGATTTATATGATGAGGAAAATATTGATTTTATGTGGATATAGATGGAGAAAATTTTTAAAGTGACAATTGTTAAAAAATTGATATTTTATCTTTTCTGATAAAATAATATTTTATTATATTATTATAATATAATAATGATATTTTTACAATGAATGTGGGATATATGAGTATATGAGGAGGAAGAGTATTTTTGTTGTAAAAGTTATTTAAAACATGTTAAACATGTCTGTGGGCCCATTTCTTGACTGAAATTTGATTATAGCCTGTAAAATCGTCCGTTTATGGATTTCGGTCAATTTCTGTTTGGAATTTGGAAAAACTTTCTTCTGCAAAGTTATAGAGAATTGAATTTCCTATAAAAATTCGCAAGATTCGAGTATTCCAATCAGAAGTATTATTTTTTTTAGGTAAAGGATGTTATTTTATTCGTAAATAATATTAATTTTTTAATATCATTATGCCAAAATATTGGTTGAGCTTTTTATCAAATTTAGAACTTTTTCACGTCGGGGTTACTATTCATGAGTTACTATTCATGAGTTACTATTCACGAGTACTATTCACGAAGCATGATGATGTTTTTTGTGAAATTTCTATCTTTTGGTGTCGAAGTTACTATTCACGTATACAGTACTATTCACGTATACGACACTATTCACGAATATGACACTATTCACAGAAAAATTAAATTTTCTTTTCTGTGTCCAAGATTGTCTGTTATGATTCCTATCTTTGATTGGATCTATGTTTTGGTCTTCATTCTTGAATTTTACTCCACTCTGGTTATTTATGATGTATTTTTTAACTTGAATTGTTTAAAGTACGAATCCTTAATATTTTTTTTTTGTTTCACTGGATTCGTTTTCTTTAAAATATTTTTCATCATCATCAGTCCTAAATGATGATATTACTGAATATCTTTGGCCTGTAGTGCAAAGATGATTAATTTCTGATGAATATCTTTGGCCCGTAGTGCAAAGATGAACAGGTGTTTAGATGAACATGACCAATTGATGAATATCTTTGGCCCGTAGTGCAAAGATGAACATGTGTTGAGATGAACATGACCAACTGATGAATATCTTTGGCCTGTAGTTCAAAGATGACTATTTGATTTAAGATGTATATTTATTGATGTTACAGGAATAAAATATCGATGATGGACTTTTAAATTCATAGATGATAGTAGATTTCATTCTCTACTTAACTCTTCTAATGAATTGTTGTTTCCGCTGCAGTTGTTGATCTAAAACTTGTTGTCTATTGTATTCTATCAGATTTTTCCCTGTTGAAGACTAAGGATAATTTGGTGTACATTATCTTAGTCATAATATTCTTTACTGGGCTAGTTGAGCTCACCCTTTTCTTTTTTGTTCCATTTTTCGTCTCAGGAGGCGAGAATATAGCGGGAACTAGTTGGGGTGTGGAGTGATGATTCAAGACAGTTGTTTTAGTAGTCCTCACTATTTTGTAAAAAAGTGTATCAATAATTTTAATGAGGACTCCTTTTGAGCTTGTATACTCTCTATTAGACAGTATTTGTATTTAAACTCACAGTTTATGTGTTGTCGTATTTTGCACGACAATTGTATTAACGAAGTTATAGTTGTTTATGTACCATGTATTTGGAGACTCAGAATAGGTTGGTTGGATTGGACCTATTTTGGGGGCATCACAGTTGGTATCAGAGCTTAGGGATATGGTCTCTGGCGGAGATCGGGGAATAGTACTAGGAGGGGAGAGACGAGTAATCCTTCGCTTGTATGTCATACCTAAGCTTATTTGTTGGTCAGTCGAACTATATGGTTAATATGTGATATGTTAATTTGTTTAATTAACCCTTATTTTATGGTAGTATTTAAGAATGGCAGCTGAGAATATTAACGGTGTAGTTAATGAGACCATGGAAACACCTTTAATCACCACCCAGGGGAACGTGCAACAGGATGGAAATATTCCTCCTGTAAACAACACCACTGAGCAGACGATAAACGACGGGATGTTTAGGAGCTTTTTGCAGTTCATGCAAAACCAGACGAGGGAGACTCATGCACAAAATACGGGTAGAAATGCCAACAATGCGCGGCTTGTCACAGCCAAGCAATTCAAAGAGTTAGAACCACCAGAATTTAAGGGAAAGCCGGATCCAATCATGGCGGAAACGTGGGTCAAGCAAATTACCAAGATATTCAATGTCTTAGGATGCACGGAGGAACAGAAGGTTCCATTCGCCACCTTTATGTTCCGTGGCAAGACAGACTACTGGTGGGAGTCTGTGAAACGGACTCAGCCTGCCGCACCCAGCATGTCTTGGAAAACGTTTCAGAAACTTTTCAATAAAAAATACTTTTCTAAAAGTATTCGCCATATGAAAGAGGTAGAGTTTATTAGACTAGAACAAAACAACATGACGGTGTCCCAATACGAGGCGAAGTTCGCAGAGTTATCCAGGTTTGCACCTCATTTGGTAGAGAATGAGGAACGAATGACGAGGATGTTTCTAAGAGGTTTAAAACCCAAGATTCGGCAATATCTCATCTCTCATAAATTTTCTTTATATTCAGATGTTGTCAACAGGGCTCAATTATTAGTGCGAGATAGTGAATACGTTCAACCAAGAGACCGCAACCAGGATCATACCGGTGACAGCAGTCATCAGAACAACGATAACCAGCGGAGAAAGAAAAATACGGACAAGAGCGACAACCAATCTGGTGGTAATCGTGGCCATGAAAATAGAAGTAGCGAGTCGGGGGGAGATTTTAAAAAGAGGTGATTCAACAATAACACTGCGAAGACGTCAGCACCAGCAGCAACTGGTTTTAAGGGAGGAGAACGACCACCGGTCGTATGCTATAAATGTGGAAAAGAGGGACACATCAGCCCAAACTGTCCACAACAGTTCAAGGTATGCTATAATTGTGGAAAGAAAGGACATATCGCTCGAGATTGTACGGTAGCGAAACCAATCCCAGTGGGGATGGTGACTCAAAAGGCTGTCCTAGAAAAGTCAAAGTCAACGGTTTCTGGAAGAGCGTTTGTCGTGACTGGTCAACATGCGAGGAACCCAAATGAGGTGATCACGGGTAAGCTAATCATAAATTCATGCGAAGTTTATACATTATTAGATACCGGTGCTACCCATTCATTTATCTCTCCTGCTTGTGCTCAACATTTAAACTTGACTCTGGAGAAATTAGATTTTGACCTATCTGTGGAAACTTTTTTAGGAGAAACTTTCATTACATCCACTTTTTATAAATCTTGTTTGATCAAAGTTGGCACCATCGCATTACCTGTTGACCTTATTTCCTTAAAGATACTTGCTTCTTATGTGATTTTGGGGATTGATTGATTAACTACTCATCATGCCAAAATTGATTGCTTTCGTAAGGTTGTTAGTTTTCATATTCCTAAGCAACCTGTTATTCGAATTCAAGCAACCAAACCATTGAAGTTAAACACTTTCATATCAAGCCATAAAGTCATTCATTTATTGAAAAATGGATGTCAAGTTTTCTTAGCCCATGTTATGTACTTAAACAAAATTACGTCAGATTTGAATGATATTTCTATTGTTAGTAAATTTCCTGATGTATTTCCTGAAGAATTTATTGGCTTACTCCCAAAGTGTGATATTGAATTTTGTATCGACTTTGAACCCAGTACAAAACCCATTTCTAAAATCTCATGGCTCCTATTGAACTTCGGGAGTTAAAAATTCAACTGTAGAAGTTTGTACCTGAGCCTTTATCTGGTGACTTCCTTTGTGGAATGTACCGTAGCCAGACTCTCCGTAGGGGACGCCATATTTTTGTGATAGTAAACTGATAGGTGTCATTGTGACGTGCTATCCAAGGTTGGAATATGAGTCATAGTTGAGAACAACTTAAGTCGGTAATCGAAATACGTAACTTTCTAGGCTTAGTTGGTTATTATCGGAGATTCGTTGAAGGATATTCTTGAATCGCTATTCCATTAACGCAGCTGACTCGTAGAGATACAAAAATTTGAATGGAGCAAGGAATGTAGGAAGAGCTTCGAAGAACTCAATAGGAGACTCATTTCGGCACATGTTCTGACCATACCATCTTGGAAAAGCGAACGTGGTAGCTGACGTGTAGAGTAAAAGATCGTATACGAGTACGAATGCGATATTATCAAAGACCCATTTCATATAACTTACAAATGATAGATATAGAGTTAAAGACTTTAGGGACTCACGTGATGATATACAAGTAGAACCGACTTTAATCGATAAAGTTAAAAACGTTCAAGCTACACCCCGGAGCTGATGAATATGAAGAAGGAGGTACAAGAAGTTGTTATTCCAAAAGCGAGAATTGGCGAGGTGAGAAAATCTCAAACCTTCAATTTATTAGTCCATTTGAAATCCTAGATCGAATAGGAACTGTGGCCTATAGACTCATTTTACCGCCAAGTATGACGCGTGTTCATAACGTTTTTTGCATATCGATGTTACGTAATTATGTGGACGACCCGAACCACATTATTGAGTTAGAACCAGATGAGATAGAAGAAGATTTAACGTACGAGGAGGTACATGTCAAGATCTTGGATAGGAAGGAGCATGTCCTACGCACGTCAATTTCGAGGACAAAATTTCATAAGGAGGGGAGGTTGTAAGACCTCAACTTTTTATAAATAAAGATTTAATTTCTCTAATTATTATTTTGAAATAGTAAGGGGTTGATTTGATTAATGTGGTTAGTTATGGGTAAAATGCGCAAATATTTTAAATAAGCAAGTGGTTATAAAATATTCATTGTTGTCGGAGAATATTCGTTTGGTCGTGGAATATTCTTGATGTCGGGGAATATTCGTACGACGGCGCAGCCTTGTGTGGGCCCATAACGAAAAGTGATTGGATGAAGAAAATGACAAGTATAAGTTGTTTATAAATAACGGCGCAGTTGTTACCGTTAATACTGTTAGAATACCCGGTGGTTAAAACACAGTAATACGCGTTGTTGCACAGTAGCACACAGTATTGCACCAATTATTGATTCTTACGTAAGAAGGCACTACTCAATAATTTTTAAAGTAATTATTTTTCAGTATTTTATTTTATTGATTCAATAATTATTGCGTTGATATTTTATATTACTGTTGTTTCAATAATTGTCACTACACAATATTTTCCATTATCGAAGCAATAATTCATATTATCTAAATAATATTATTAAAAAACATTATTGGCAATGTCTAGAAAGTTCTGTCTAAGGAGATGTTTGGTCACCTAATTGCGCGCCAGTAAGGAGAAATTCTTATTGGAAAGCCCCCTCTTTCCTGGGAATGGCCTGGTTGCTAGTACTGTGATTCTGTAATATTATTTGTGAATAATTAATTATTGATTTATATGATGAGGAAAATATTGATTTTATGTGGATATAGATGGAGAAAATTTTTAAAGTGACAATTGTTAAAAAATTGATATTTTATCTTTTCTAATAAAATAATATTTTATTATATTATTATAATATAATAATGATATTTTTACAATGAATGTGGGATATATGAGTATATGAGGGGGAAGAGTATTTTTGTTGCAAAAGTTGTTTAAAACATGTTAAACATGTCTGTGGGACCATTTCTTTACTGAAATTTGATTATAGCTTGTAAAATCGTCCGTTTATGGATTTCGGTCAATTTCTGTTTGGAATTTGGAAAAACTTTCTTCTGCAAAGTTGAAGAGAATTGAATTTCCTATAAAAATTGCAAGATTCGAATTTTCTAATAAAAGGGCTATTTATTATGAATTATTGAAGTTCCGAAGTTCCGAAATAATTGATTTTTGGGAGTTTTAGTTAATTATTTTGAGAAAAATGTTTTTTGTGCAATTAGTGGACTCACATGTGTTATAAATGATCTGAATTCAGATCTTTAAAGTTGGGCTAAGAAAATTTATAATATATATTAATATTTTATTAAATTTTCTAGTTTGGTGTTCTAAGCATTTTTCTATAAATAGGGTGTTTATGTTAGATTTGAAAATAACACCAGAAACTAAAGATTTCTCTCTCTTTCTCTCTTTATAATATCGAGCGTATTTGTGAGTATTTTATACTTTGAGTATTGCTATACGGTGCAAGTTCTTTCAGCACTATATCCAGTATTCCAGTCAGAAGTACTGTTTTTTTGAGGTAAATGATGTTATTTTATTCGTAAATGATATTAATTCTTCAATATTATTATGCCAAAATACTGGTTGAACTTTTTATCAAATTTGGAACTTTTTCATGTCGAGGTTACTATTCATGAGTTACTATTCACGAGTACTATTCACGAAGCATGATGATATTTTTTGTGAAATTTCTATCTTTTGGTGTCGAAGTTACTATTCACGTATACGGCACTATTCACGAATACGTCACTATTCACAGAAAAATTAAATTTTCTATTATGTGTCCAAGATTGTCTGTTATGATTCATATCTTTGATTGGATCTATGTTTTGGTCTTCATTTTTGAATTTTACTCCACTCCGGTTATTTATGAAGTATTTTTGAACTTGTTGTCTATTGTATTCTATCAGATTTTTCCCTGTTGAAGACTAAGGATAATTTTGTGTACATTATCTTAGTCATAATATTCTTTACTGGGCTAGTTGAGCTCACCCTTTTCTTTTTTGTTCCATTTTTCTTCTCAAGAGGCGATAATATAGCGGGAACTAGTTGGGGGTGTGGAGTGATGATTCAAGACAGTTGTTTTAGTAGTCCTCACTATTTTATAAAATAGTGTATCAATAATTTTAATGAGGACTTCTTTTAAGTTTGTATACTCTCTATTAGACAGTATTTGTATTTAAACTCACAGTTTATGTGTTGTCGTATTTTGCACGACAATTGTATTAATGAAGTTGTAGTTGTTTCTATACCGTGTATTTAGAGACTCAGAATAGGTTGGTTGGATTGGACCTATTTTGGGGGCGTCACACCAGACTCTCCGTAGGGGACGCCGTTCTACGGTGGCAAACTGATAGGTATCACTGTGAAGTGCTATTTACGGTTAGGACATAAGTCACAGTTGGTATCAGAGCTTAGGGATATGATCTCTGGTGGAGATCGAGAAATAGAATTAGGAGGAGAGAGATGAGTAAATCCTTCGCTAGTGTGTCCTACCTAAGCTTATTTGTTGGTCAGTCATAATATCGGGATATTATGTGATATGTTAATTTGTTCAAATTAACCCTTGTTTTGAAGTTGTATTCTAGAATGATATCTGAAATATAGGAGATGAGTAATGGAGAAATCAAGATGACAGGGAAGATGGAATCTGAAATAAAAATAAGGTATTCTCAACTATTTGAAATGCCAGGTACGTAAATTTCGAGGATGAAATTTCATAAGGAGGGGAGATTGTAAGACCCCAAATTTTATGAAATAAAAGTATTCAATTTTTATTATAATTACTATTCAGTAAATGGTTAAATTGATAAAAAACAAAGTTAAGAGTAAGATATAAATTTTTTTTCAAAATACGCAAGTGGCTATAAAATACTTATTGTTGTCGGGGAATATTCATTTGGTCGTGAAATATTCTTTTTGTCGGGAATATTCGTACGATGGTTCAGTCATTTGTGGGCCCCATAATAGAATAACTGTCGGATGAAGAAAATGATAAGTTTGAGTTTTTATAAATAACGGCGTAGTTATTACCGTTAACACTATTGGATTACCTAGTGGTTAAAATACAGTAATACGCGTGGGTGCACAGTGGCAATTGTCATTGCACAGTATTTTCCATTATCAGATCAATAATTCATATTATTTGAATAATATTATTAGTTAGCATTATTGGCAATGTCTAGAAAGTTCTGTCAATGAGAGGTTTGGTCACCTAATTACGCGCCAATAAGGAGAAATCCTTATTAGAAAGTCCCCCTCTTTCCTGGGAACAGCCTGGTTGTCATTGTTACGATTCTGTAATATTATTTGTGAATAATTAATTATTAATTTATATGATAAGGAAATATTTATTTGATGCGGATATAAATGATGGATTTATTTATGTGGTTATAAATAAAGAAATTAATGTTGAGGTGTTTTATCAGTATTTTATCGGATTGGAGGTATTAAAAGATCAAATCGGTGTTCTTAAAGCTCTATTGCGTGAGTTATAATTTTGAACCGACCGTTGGATCGTTGTGATTTTTGGATATGTTATTCATATATAATTTGAGTATATGTCCATAAATTTTGAACCGTTGAAAATTAACGCATGATTTTTTATGATTTTTAAAAGGTGTTGAAACGGTGTTGAAAATCGTCCGTTTGTGGATTTCGGATATTTTCGGTCTTGAATTTGGAAAAACTTTATTCTGCAAAGTTGTAAAGAATTTGATTTCGTATGGAATGGACATAAAATTTATATTTTTCTGATAAACGGGCTATTTTCTATAAATTATTGAAGTTTTAAAAAATAAAATAATTTTTATTAAAATTATGGGTGGGACCCACTTTTACTTTTCAAACCATGTGATAGAATTGTTTTGTCAAATGTGGTGGCTGGTCTTTGATGGATGGTGTGGTGGTGTAGGAAATGTGAAAATAATAATAATATTATTATATTTTATTAATTTAGTCTCCTTTGGTGTTCTAGCATTTTCCTATAAATAGGTGCTTATGTTAGAATTAAAAATCACACCAGAAACAAGTTTTCTTTCTCTATATATTATCGAGTGTATTTTGTGAGTATTTAGATACTTTGTGAGTTATTATTCATCAGTGCAAGTTTCCTTCAGCGTCATATTCGATATTCCAGTCAGAAGTACTGCTCTTTTGAGGTAAAGGATAGTAAGAAATTTTAAGGGTTGTTATGTTTTTCAGTTTCGTAATTTTTCTGACCTTCAAAAATTCTGGAAAAATTTGAAATGATAATTTGATGAGTTTTCTTGATTATGTCCAAAAATGACGATTTTTGGATGTATAGATTAAGAGTTGTGAATTGTATGAGAAAATACTATTTTAAAAGTAACCGCTTATAACTCCTTATGGTTAACTCCAAAATTGGTGAAATTTTTATTGGGAGTACATGTATATGAAAGAAGTATACTCTGTAAATTTTGAAATTTTTGGATAAAAGTACAATTTATGATAAATGTCTAAATATTCGGTGGTTTTGGCCATATGAAAAATAGTAAATGAATTTTAAAAATTCTGAAAAAAATATATGTTCAATATGGGACTATATTCTGCTAAATCGCAGAAAAGAAATATTTTTGGAACTGATTTGGTATTTTTTATGAAAATAGACTAGTTATGAATGAATGAATTAAATATGTTAAGTGAATGAAGAAAATTGAAAAATATGATTTTATAGCTTGAGAATTATATATGTGGTATATGCAGATTTTTGATAAGAGTTTTGGTTATTGGTGATAAAATCTTATGAGTTTGACATTTTATGATGATTAAATGCATTAATTAGTAAAGTGTAAATAATTTAAATAAATTGTTTATAAGTTTAAGAAATTATTAAATATTTTTGTAATATTAATAATATTAAGATTTTGATATTATTAAGTGATTTATAACATTTGGATTAAGGTGTTATAAATATTGATATGAATTTTATTGTGAAACTTTACCTTTTTGTGTCGGGGTTACTATTCACGTATACGGCACTATTCACGAATACGATACTATTCATCGAAAAATAAAATTTTTCTTTTTGTCCAAGATGTCTATTATGGTTACTATCTTTGATTAAATCCATGTTTTGATAATATTGTTGTTATCATCATATATAACATTTTTATAATCATAGTGAAGAAATTTCTCTTTGACTTGAGTGTAAAGATGGGTAGATTATTGGTATGATCATGACTATGGGTTCTCTTTGGCCAGTAGTGCAAAGTTAAATTGTTGACTGATATGATCATGACCATTGAATTTATAATTGAATATCTTTAGCTTAAGTGCAAAGGTAAAATGATCAACATGGTTATAATTATTGTTTATATAAATTCTGAAATGATTATATATTTCTTAGAGATATTAATTTATTTGGCATGTAATGTAAATATGAACTGTTGATGAATATATTTGGCCTGTAGTGCAAATATAAACTGTTGAGGAATATCTTTGGCCTGTAGTGCAAAGATGAATTGTTGATGAATATCTTTGGCCCGTAGTGCAAAGATGACCTGTTGTTGAATATCTTTGGCCTGTAGTGCAAAGATGAACTATTGATGAATATCTTTGGCCCGTAGTGCAAAGATGACATATTGTTGAATATCTTTGGCCCGTAGTGCAAAGATGACCTTTTGTTGAATATCTTTGGCCTGTAGTGCAAAGATGAAATTATAATGAATATCTTTGGCCTGTAGTGCAAGGATGAAATGATAATGAATATCTTTGGCCTACAGTGCAAAGATGAATTTATTAGTATGATTATAAATAGGAACTATGATTTAGTATAACCATGATCTTTGATGTTTCAGGTGAAGACAGGTGATAAAAATTATCTTCGTACTGAATGAGAAGAGGAATTTAGAATCACAATTATGATTATGAGTTATTCATATGATTGTGGAAAGGAACTGTTGATTGATGTTACAGGGATAAAATATTATTGGTGGACTTTTAATGTGGAGAAGGTAATAGACTTTATAGTCTATTTGACTCTTCTAATGGATTGCTCGTTCCGCTGCAACTATGGTTGAAATTTTTTATCATCTACCATATGTTCTAAATCTCTGATTTATTATTGATGAAGGCTATTGATAATTTAATTATCTTTAGTCATAATATTCTTTACTGAGCTAGTTGTGCTCACCTTTTTTCTTCACAATTCCTTTCAGAAAATAAGAGTGTAGCTGGGTCGAGCGGGGGTAACAGGGGAATAGAACGGTGGTCTCTAGCTGTGGAGGTTCTCCCTAAACAGTATAGAAAAGTGGGTTATATTTTATACATCATTTAGTAGTTATATTTTGTGAACCAAATAGGGTGAGGCGAACCCAACGTTTGTAAAGGTGTTTTGCCACTATCATACAAGATGTCTAATGACATAAAACCTCGTGTCATCATAAAACAAGGTTGTGTAAATCCACTTGCTGAGTATATTTACGAGCACTACCTATATAATCTGGGTGTTTGGCGACTAAGAATGGGTTGGATGGAATGGACCTATTTTGGGGTTGTCACAATTATACCGAATAATCCCTGGTCATAATCATACCAAGTCCATCTATGCACGTAAGCCAAAGATGACTTTCAATATAATATAAGCATGAGGATGATGATAATTCAATAAAACAGGTTTAAGAATAAATTTTAAATATTTATAAGTTAATTTATCCTGAACCCAATAACGTCCAAATTGTTAACATGATACTGCTTTATGCAGTAAAATTCAAGAATGCTCAGAAGAATATTTTCATGAAAAGATACTGGATGAAGCGCAAATATCGAGGATATTCCACTAATTTTATGGAGTATAGAAGCCAAAACTTTAACCAACTGAATATAATAGAATATATGAAACTGCAAATGAATTTTCACCCGCCATGCGGTAATCCACGTATACAGATCATTTTCACAATTTAATAAGGAATGAATACACAGGATCATTCACCATGCATGTGGTAATCCACATAGACAGGTTATTCCAACAGAATAATAAAGAATGGAATAACAGAAGGATTCACCATGCGTGCGATAGACTCCACAGACAGGTTATTCCCAACAGAATAATAAATAATGGAACCAAGTCAAGCGTAAACGCACATACATGATATTATTACATAATAATAAATAATAGAACCAGGTCCGGCGTAAAAGCACAGACAGGATATTACGACAGAATAATAAAGAACGAAATATTAGATGAATTTTATCATGTATGCGGTACTTCGCATAAACAGGTTATTCCAACAGAATAATTAGAATGTAATAACAACAGAATTCACCATGCATGCGATAGACCGCACAGACTGGTTATTCCAACAAAATAATAAAGAATGGAATAACAGAAGAATTTCACCATGTATGCGGTACTTCGCATAAACAGGTTATTCCAACATAATAATAAAGAATGGAATAACAGAAGAATTTCACCATGTATGCGGTACTTCGCATAAACAGGTTATTCCAACAGAATAATAAAGAATAGAATAACAGAAGTTCTCTTCCTGAATAAGAAAGAAAGAATACCCCTTACGAGTACAACAAATAATATCCCCTACCTTAGAAGAAACTGGATATTGGAGTAGTGACGTAGCAGAATACTATTCTTCTTTCTATCTATAATTTCTCTCTCTAGAGTTTCAATGAATTCGTAAGAAATAATGAAGGAATGAGCTTCTATTTATAGGAGAATGGACTGAATAGTAACTAATTCATGAACGGTCCAGATTGATTTACTTTTAAACGGACTGTCCATATTGATTTACTATTAAAACTTAAAGCAACGGTTCATACTGATTTACTATTAAAACTTTAAACCAGCGATCCATATTGATTTACTATTATAACTTTCCACCAGCGGTCCATATTGATTTACTATTATATCTTCAACCAACGGTCTGAAAAATTAGCATATCTCCTCATGAAATAATATTATACCCAAAAATGATTTGGACCGAAAAGAAATATATCTTACGGGTGAATAGTACCCCATGAATAGTAACTTGTGAATAGTACTCCGATATAAAAAGTACCCCGAATACCCGATTGAACAATATAACCACCAGGCATCAATTATTATCGAAACAAATGTCAATTTCCAATAACACAAAAAATTCCAACACAAAGGAACTATAAAATTCATCTTTAATCAACACGAACTTATTCATCATTAATATTATAATTCATAATATTTAATAATCAGGTCGTTCCCAGGAAAGCGGGGGCTTTCCGATAAGGATTTTTCCTTATTGGCGCGCAATTTGGTGACCAAACCTCTCCTTGACAGAACTTCTAGACATTGTCAATATTGTAAATAATAATATGAATAACTTTGTCATCTCAATTATTGATTTAATAATATAACATATTATGAAGATGAAACTGTAACAATAATTGAATCAATAATATGAGAGATATGATGCAGTAATTACTGTAGCAATAATTGAGTATAACTGAGTGACTTCTCACGTAAGCATCAATAATCAATATCATGTATTACTATGCAATCACGCGTATTACTGTACTTTTACTACCGGGTAGTTCAACAGTTTTAACGGTAACACCTCCACCGTTATTTTTATAGAAAGATAATTTTGTCATTTTCTAACTACGACAATACTTCCATTGTGGGGTCCACCAATGATTGTGTCGTCGTACATTATTCCCTGTTAAAACGAATATTCCCCGACCAATCGAATATTATATAACCACTTGCTTACTTTGCAAAATTTATAAGTACTATTCACAACTATAATATTATATCAAATCCACCCCATAATATTCACAAAATTATTTTGAGAAAATTAAATATTTATTCATAAAATCTAAGGTCTCACAATTGTCTAATAATATTTGTATTTAAACTCACAACATATGTGTTGTCGTATTTTGCACGATAATTGTAATAATGAAGTTGTAGTTGTTTTATATACCATTTTTTTGACGACTCAGAATAGGTGATGTATACCTATTTTGGGGGCGTCGTAGTTGGTATCAGAGCTTAGGGATACGGTCTTTGACGGAGATCGAGGAATAGAACTAGGAGGGGAGAGACGAGTAAACCATTCGCTAGTGTGTCCTACCTAAGCTTATTTGTTGGTCGGTCATAATATAGGGGTATTATGTGGTATGTCAATTTCTTTAATTAACCCTTGTTTTATAGCAGTATTTGAGATTGGCAGCTGACAATGTTAACAATGGAGTGAATGAGACCGTGGAGACACCTTTAATCACCAACCAGGGTAACATGCAACAGGAAGGTAACATACAACACTACCGAACAAACGATGAATGATGGGATGTTCAGAAGCTTTTTGAAGTTCATGCAAAATCAGACGATGGAGACTCGTGTACAAAATACGAGGGGAAATAATAGCAACGCGCGGCTTGTCACAGCCAAGCATTTCAAAGAGTTGGGACCACCAAAATTTATGGGAAAGCCGGATCCGATCAATGCGGAAACGCGGGTTAAGCAAATTACCAAAATATTTGATGTCATGGATGCACGGAGGAACAAAAGGTTCTATTCGCCACCTTTATGTTCCGTGGTGAGGCAGATTACTGGTGGAAATCTTCAAAAAGTACACAGTCTGCCGCACTCAACATGTCTTAGGAAACATTTCAGAAACTTTTCAATGACAAGTACTTTCCTGAAAGTATTCATCATATGAAGGAGGTAGAGTTTATTAGACTGGAATAGAACAACATGATTGTGTCCCAGTACGAGGCTAAGTTCGCAGAGTTATCCAAGTTTGCACTTTATTTGGTAGAGAATAAGGAACGTATGACGCTTTTGTTTCTCAGAGGTCTGAAATCTGAAATTCGACAATATCTTATCTCTAATAAATTTTCTCTATATTCAGATGTTGTAAATAGGGCTCAATTATTAGAGCAAGATAATGAGTATGTTCAACCGAGGGACCATAACCAGGGTCATACCGGTGGCAGCAATCATCGGAGCAATGAAAACTAGCGAGGAGTAAAACATTCGGACAAAAGTGGTAACCACTCTGGTGGTAATCGTGCCCATATTGGTAGAAGAAGCGAGTCGGGGGGGAGATTTCAAAAGGAGAAGGTACAACAATGACAACGTGAAGACGTCACCCCCAACATCAATTGTTTCTAGGGGAGGAGATCAATCATCGATCGTATGTTATAAATATGGGAAAGAGAGACACATCAGCCCAAACTACCCACAACAATTCAAGTTGTGTTATAACTGTGGAAAGGAAGGTCATATAGCTAGAGATTGTCTTGTAGTGAAACCAAGTCCAACGGGGATGGTGACTCCAAAGGCTTTCCCGGACAAGTCAAAGTCAGTGGTTCCTGCAAGAGCATTTGTCGTGACTGCCCAAAATGTGAGGAACTCGAACGAGGTGATCACGGGTAAGCTAATCATAAACTCTTGCAAAGTTTATACCTTATTAGATACCGGTTCTACCCATTCTTTTATCTCTCCTTCTTGTGGTCAACATTTGAACTTGACTCCGAAGAAATTAGACTTTGACTTATCTATTGAGACTACGTTAGGAGAAACTTTCATTACATCTATTGTTTATAAATCTTGTTTGGTTCAAGTTGGAACCATCACATTACCTTTCGATCTTATTTTGTTGAAAATACTTGCATTTGATGTGGTTTTAGGGATTTATTGTTTAACCACTCATCATGCTAAAATTGATTATTTTCGTAAGGTTGTTAGTTTTCATATTCCTAACCAACCTATTATGCGAATTCAAGCAACCAAACCACTAAAGTTAATCACTATTATATCAAGCCATAAAGCCATTCGTTTATTGAAAAATAGATGTCAAGCTTTATTAGCCCATGTCATGGACTTGAACAAAAATACGTCAGATTTGAATAAAATTTCTGTTGTTAGTGAATTTCCTAACGTATTTCCTAAAGAACTTCCTGGTCTACCCACAGAACGTGAAGTTAAATTCTTTATTGACCTTGAACCCGGTACAAAATCCATTTCTAAAACCCCATATCGAATGGCTGTAACGACACCAAAATTCATATAATTTAATTATATATTAACTTCGGTCGTTAATAACATATCTACCTTCTGATTTTACAACATTATTCGATGTTAAACTTTATATAATGCGGAATAATTTAAACTTTTATGTCTTCTTACTTTAATTCCCTGAATCAAAACATTTATCATCTACATTTCTTTGAATCAATCTTATTTTATGATTCGTTTTATCAATGTTATCATATCAAACTGTACAATTCAATCTGATAACCTTTATATATCAGATAACTCTAGCTTTATAACTCAATATAAAACTATACATCATAAAACATTTAATACATCTCATGAGTCTTAATCATTTTTTAAGGAAATAGTAACTTTAACTAAAATATACATCTTCGTATATTATTTCTGGTTCACTTCGTCCAAGTAGCACATAGTGTTATCTTCAATCCTTAACCTGCAAAAATGGTTATTTGCAAGGTTGGGCTCGATAGCCCAACAAAATCTAACAGTTTTCATGCATCACATAGCATATAATAACATGCTCAACATATAACTCTTAAACATTGGACTATCATAACATACAGGCTACAGTTCATATAACAAGTTTAAAGATTGAGTTCCTTACTCAATCAACGTAGTCATAAGTTGACTTTAACATTTCATGCTTTCAACATAAATATAACACATCATGCTATTTGCAATAAAGATTTAAAACAGTTAATCATCAAGTTCATATAGCAAATAGGAACTGAAAGACTTGTCTGGTTCTTAGATTACCAATTACCGAAAAACAGCTGAAATTCTTTGCGTACATCCTACAACAGTTTAAAGGTTCATATTCACATGCATTAGTTACACATATAATGAAACCACAATAACTCTTAGTCTTAATTTTTTTATAACTTGCGTCTCTTTGAAACTTATCACATAACTTCAGGTGTTTACTCCTCTTCGTATGACACCTATCATTACGTAATCACATATTGTGTTTACTTCTTTCGTAACTGACACTTAACGTTCAGCAAAGTTATCATAGACGCCATTATCTCATATTGGATATGTTACATTTGTTAAAAATAACTAAGTTATATAACCTCTCTCGTTACGCTTCCTAGGGCTGAGCAAGTAACCAAATTAGAACCGAAACCGCACCAAAAACCGCACGAACCGCTCCAACGGTTTCGACGTATGTGGCGGTTTTAGGTGGGTTGAATAACCAAATTTACGATTCCGGTTGGGTTACTAGCCAAAACCAAACCGCATAAAACTGAAACCGCACCATGTGTGTGTATGTATGTATTATCTCTAGTAAATTCTAAAGTTACTTTTCACTTGAACACGCTCAGAGAAAACCCCAATCTTGCATTGTCATTTTTTCACTAATTGAAAGAAGATGTTAGAGGTTATAGAGTCAAAAATTAAGCAATTGGGTTTTGGAATTTTGAATTTGTTTGATGCGTTATTGGAGGGGCTTATAGTTGAGGGGCTCGAGCACTTGATACATTGGTTAATGTCAATGCTATAATTGTAATAGTCTAATAGATTATTTTTAATCCTGCCTGCAATATATTTTATTCTATCTTCAGTATATACTTTTAATTTTTGGGGAACTAGATAAACATTCTTGCTTGTTATCGAATATATGGTCTCCGTTGTTTTATATAGTGCATATTTTAGTTTTAAAGCATGCTTGATATAATTCTCATTGTCGAGTTTTTCACTAAGTTAATTGCTCGATGTAAGTTTTATGTTAAATTTTATTGAAGGCTTAAACTTTTTTTTGTTTCAATTGGTTTCGAAACCGAAATCACACCAATTAAAACCGCACCGCACACTTTAAAATCGCACCGCACCAATCACAAGCGGTTTCGGGTGCGGTTTTGAATTTTTCAAACCGCACCTAAGCGGTTTCAGGTGCGGTTTGGACTTCTAACCGCACCAAACAGCACCATGCTCACCCCTAACGCTTCCCTTACAATTGACAATTAAGTCTTCTAACGCATATTTAAATCATTTTAAACATATATTAGATTAACTAATCAAGTTAACATTCAAATCGTTCTTTCAACTTATATCTCACTATAAACCAACATAAACCTTATCATTTATTTTTAACTTTTGAAAACATCACATTTGGTTTCATTTCCTAACTTATTTAAATAATTACATAAAAATCTTTACACTTTATATTACATCACATTAAAATCTGTTATAATAGTCCACATTATGTTTTAACATCATTAACATGCTTGCCAAACTAGATTAAGTTCACTAATCATGACCTTCAAATAAACAGACTTCACTGTCTCAGACCAGGGTATGTCGCAGTTACGCCATACTTAAGCCTGGGACCGACGCAGCTGCTCCGTTTCTGGCCTTGGCACTAGCGTAGCTGCGTTGGTGCACCGACAGAACCAGAAACGTAGAAATAGTGTTCCGTTTTTAACCCAACTAACACGAATTTCACCCACAAAATAGTGAAATTAATATATACAATTGATATAAAACTAACGCAAACATGTTTCCTCACATATTCATCAACTTAAAACATTTAAACATCAATTTAAACTAATTTAATTCCTTAAATTTCATGTTTTCATATAAAACTCAATTTTTGACACCTTTAGCGAATTCGATCACCACAAATTCGTTTCTTAACCAATTGACACGATTCAGACTACGCCGCTTTCATTTCTTAACATATTAACATAATCCAATAACAAATTATAGATTATAACACATATAGAGCATCAAATTTTGTACTTTCTAAAGCCATATCATATGAACATATCACTATTATTCCTTCTTCTTCCTACAATCCCAATTCTCACGAATTTGACAACAAGTATCAAGTATTACTCATATATGATGTCAATAACCCATATATACAAGTATATATATCAATCTAATCATAACTATAAATTTATAGAAAACAACCACAAGAAATCAAAACATATAAATTAGAAGAAATTTTATACCTTAAACCTTGATTAATGGAAAGAATAGTGATAAGGACTTTGATACTCCAACTCTTTAGCAAAGTTTTCAGAGAATTTCTCTCCTTCTACCAAGCTCTCTCAATACTATGTTCTTAAGTCTTAGACACAATACGTGAAATAAGGGATAACCCAACTGAGCGCTAGCCTTAGGAAAAAGATGCGTAAAAATAAACTGAAGCTACCCACGTACTTCAGTTATAAAACCCAAACAGGCGTCAGCTGGAATAAGCCAAAGGCCACAAGGCCCTGTTTGGCCATACACCAAATCCCCCATAATAGATTATTTTCATAATATTATATTATATAGTTTCACTTGTCACACATGCAACCCATTTAAATAGCTCAAAATTTATAATTATAATAATTATAATCTTATTATAATTATACTTATAATTAATAAATAATTATATATCTAATTTAATTAATAAATTAGAAACATCACTTTATTTAATTTATTTATTTTCTTAAATATTAGCCAATTGATTTAATTTAATTAAATCCTTCAAATAAAATTATAATTCCTCAATTTAATTTACACTAATCAATTTAGTTACTAAATTAATTCACCACCATTCATCAATTATTTATTTTTCTCAATTATTTAATTATTTAAAAATATTTATTTAATTCAATAAATATTTAAAATAATTACCAAATTCATTTAATTTCTTTAATAGTTAACTTAACTATTAAACCTCACTTTCTCAATAAATGAATATATATATATATATATATATATATATATATATATATATATATATATATATATATCTTCACACCAGATCACATATTTCAAAATATATAGCACACATCTTTCAAAATATATAGCACGTATATATACATACTCAAACTCAAAACATCTCATAATAAGAATTTTAATTATTAAATTCCTATTTTAATAACTTATAAAAATTCGGGTTGTCACAATGGCTCCTATTGAACTTCAGGAGTTCCAACTACAGGAGTTGTTGGACATCGGTTTCATTCGTCCTAGTACATCTCTTTGGGGTGCTCTTGTTTTATTCGTAAAGAAGAAAGACGGGAGTATGCTACTTTATATTGACTACCGAGAATTGAACCATGTCACATCAAGAATAGGTATCTGTTACCTCGCATTGATGACATGTTCGACTAGTTGCAAGGAGCACAATTCTTTTCAAAGATTGATCTTCGTTCTGGATATCATCAGCTAAATATTAAAACTGAGGATATTCCAAAGATTGCTTTCAGAACTCGGTACGGGTATTGTGAATTCTTAGTCATGTCGTTTGGATTGACTAATACTCTTGCTGATTTCATGGATATGATGAACCGTGTATTCAAGAAATATTTGGATCAGTTCGTTGTTGTCTTTATTGATGGCATCCTCATCTATTCTAAAAGCCGTGAAGATCATGATCACCATTTGAAGATGGTACTTCAAAGGCTTCATGACAACAAGATATATACCAAGCTGAAGAAATGCGAGTTATGGCTTGAGGAAGTAGCATTCCTTGGGCACGTGGTGTCAAAACATGGAGTATATGTTGACCTGGAGAAGATTGAAGCAGTACAAAGTTGGGAGAAACCGAAGTCAGTGACTGAAGTACGTAGCTTTTTGGGCTTAGCTGGTTATTATCGGAGATTCGTGGAAGGATTTTCTAGAATCGTTACTCCGTTAACTTAGCTGACTCGGAAAGATACAAAATTTATATGGAGCGTGGAATGCGAGAAGAGTTTCCAATAGCTCAAGAGGAGACTCATTTCGGCACCTGTTCTGACAATACCATCTAGTTCGGATGGATTTGTTATCTACATCGATATTTCAGGCAAAGGGTTAGGATGTGTTCTCATGCAACATGGGAAAGTCATAGTCTATGCCTCGCGACAACTCAAAGAATATGAAAGGAATTTTCTTACTCATGATCTGGAGTTGGCAACAGTCGTTTTCGCGTTGAAGATCTGGAGACACTACCTGTATAGGGAGAAAGTGGAGATCTATACAGATCATAAAAGCCTTAAATATTTCTTCACCCAAAAGGAACTCAACATGCGGCAACTACATTGGCTCGAGTTGTTGAAAGATTACAACCATACCATCCAATATCATCCTAGAAAAGCAAACGTGGTAGCTGACGCATTGAGTAGAAGATCATATGCGGGTACGAGTGCAATGTTGTTAACACAAAGGTCATTTTGTATGACTTACAAATGATGGAGATAGAGGTAAAATCTCCAAGTACCCACGTGATGATATCAAACACACGAGTAGAACCGACTTTAATCGATAAAGTTAAAGCTGCTCAAGCTACGGACCTGGAGCTGATGCGTATGAAGAAGAAAGTACAAAAAGGTGTTATTCCAGAAGAAAGAATCGATGAAGAAGGAATACTTCGAGTCAACTCCAGACTTTGAGCTCCTAACGATTCTGACTTGAAGCATAGAATCATGATGGAGGCACACAACATACCATTTGTAATCCATCCTGGGAGTACCAAAATGTATCATGATCTTCAACATACATTTTGGTGGAACAATATGAAGAGAGAGATCGCGGAGTTTATCTCGAGGTGTTTAACTTGTCAAAGTGTAAAGGATAAACATCAAGTACCAAAGGGTCCATTGAAACCACTTGAGATTCTGAAATGGAAGTGAGAACACATTACTATGGATTTCATTACGGGTCTTTCCAAGGTTTCTCAAGGCATAAATGCGATTTGGGTTATTATTGATAGATTAACCAAGTCTATTCATTTCTTGCCTATACGGGAGACTTATTCCCTTGAACGTCTTGCTCGTATGTACGTGAATGAGATTGTGAGATTACATGGCATGCCATTATCCATAGTTTCAGATCGTGACCTAAGATTCACTTCACGATTTTGGGTTAGCTTACAGAAAGTTATGGGCACGGATTTACAATTCAGTTCGGCATACCATCCTCAAACGGACGGGCAATCAGAGAGGACTATTCAAACTCTTAAAGATCTATTAAGACTCTGTGTCCTAGATTTCAAAGGGAGTTAGGATAAGTACCTACCATTGGTGGAATTCTCCTACAACATTAACAGTTATCACGCAAGTATAGGTGTTGATCCATTTGAAGCATTGTATGGACAAAAGTGTCGATCTCCAGTATGCTGAGATGAGGTGGGAGAAGCAACATTATTGGGACTAGAATCGGTATGCATAACTACAGAAAAGATTCAAACGATTCGACAGTGTATACAAATGGCACATGATCGACAAAAGAGTTATGCGGATCTTCATCGAAAGGACGTAAAATTTAATATTAGAGATCATGTATTGCTCCATAGAAGGGAGTTACAAGGTTTGGGAAGAGAGGAAAGCTCAATCCAAGATTTGTTGGTCCATTTGAGATTCTTGACCGAATAGGAAATGTGGCATATAGACTCGCATTACCTCCAAGCATGTCTCGTGTTCATAATGTTTTTCACATATCTATGTTTCGTAAATATGTGAAAGACCCGAACCACATTATTGAGTTATAACCAGACGACAGAGCCAAAAATTTAACGTACGAGGATGTACCTGTTAAGGTCTTGGATATGAAATAGCATGTCCTACGCACCAAGGTTATACCACAAGTTAAGATTTTGTGGAGAAACCATACTATTGAAGAAATGACCTGGGAGTTGGAATTAGAAATAAAATCGAGGTATCCTCACCTTTTTAAAATATCAGGTACGTACGTCAATTTCGAGGACAAAATTTCATAAAGAGGGGAGGTTGTAAGACCCCAACTTTTTAATAAATAAAATTGAATTTCCTCTATTCATTATCTTGAAATAATAAGGTGTTAATTTGATATAATACTTTAGTTATGGGTGAAATGTGCAAATTTTACAAAATAAGCAAGTGGTTATAAAATATTCATTGTTATCGGAGAATATTCATTTGGTCGTGGAATATTTTTGCTGTCGTGGAATATTCGTACGACGGTGCAACCATTTGTGGGCCCCATAACGAAAAATGATCGGATGAAGAAAATGAAAAGTTTGAGTTTTTATAAATAACGGCGTAGTTATTACCGTTAACCTTGTTGGAATACCCGGTGGTTAAAATACAGTACTACGCGTGGTTGCACAGTAGCACACAGTATTGCACAGTATTTTTGAATTATTCGTTCTTACGTAAGAAGGCACTACTCAATAATTGTTTCAGTAATTATTGTTCAATATTTTATTTTATTAATTCAATAATTGCTACGTTGATATTTTATATTATTGTTATTTCAATAATTGTCACTGCACAGTATTTTCCATTATCGGATCAATAATTCATATTATTTGAATAATATTATTAGATATCATTATTGGCAATGTCTAAGGAAGTTCTGTCTAGGAAAGGGGTTTGGTCACCTAATTGCGTGCCAATAAGGAGAAATCCTTATCGAAAAGCCCCCTCTTTCCTGGGAACGACCTGGATGTTATAATTGTAATTCTGTAATATTGTTTGTGAATAATTAATTATTGATTTATATGATAAGGAAATATTTATTTTATGTGGATATAAATAATGGATAGGGAAATATTTATTTTATGTGGATTTAAATGAATGAATTAATGCTGAGGTGTTTTATCAGTATTTTATCGAAATTGAGGTATTAACAATCATCCGTATGTGAATTTTGGTCAATTTTCGTTTGGAATTTGGAAAAACTTAAATCTACAAAAATGTAGAGAATTCGATTTCCTATGGAATGGACATATAATTCATATTTTTCTAATAAAAGGACTATTTATTATTAATTATTGAAGTTTTAGAAATAAATATTTTTATTTAAAATATGGGTGGGTCCCACTTTTGGTTAGTGTAGAATTGGATGATTTTGGTGGGCCCCATTGTGGTGTGCTGAAATCTGATCAAAAGTGGCGTGTTTGAAAATTTTAGAAATTAATATTTTATTAATTTATTCTCCTTTGTCGTTCTAGCATTTTCCTATAAATAGGGTGTTTAGTTAGAATTGAAAATTATTGTAATATCCCAGAAAAAAGTAATAATAATTAAGATTTTATATTCTTAAAACATATTGTTTGGACTTTGTCTTTTATTTGAGTAAGTGATGAATAATTAACTTAGTAAAATTGGACTTTTCTTATGTTCGACAGTTTTAGTCAAATTGTATTTAATTTATGTTGACTATAATAAGTATGTGATTACATTAACTTGGGCATTTATATTAATTAGGTCAAACTAATTTTTAAGTATTTAAATCTGGGCTTGTTAAATTATTTGAGCCCAAATTAAGGTGATGAGTTTAAAAATCAAATTGGAATAGGAGTAATATATTAGGTTAAATTCATTCCTAATATATATACTAACATAATCGACTAAATAGGGTTTCTAACGTAGCGAGAAACGAAGAAGAGGCGGAAGAAGAACGAGGAGAACGAGGGAACGTGGCTGGAATTAAAAAGGGTTTGAGAGTAAGATCCTTAAAACTTTATTCATCATATTCTTCTTCTCAAAGGTAATTATTGGACTATTTTAAAATATAAAATAATTATTTTGTTGCTATAATTACAATCTATTTTCTTGTTGTGTTTGCATTCTATTTTAAAATTTTATTATGTCTCTTGATTAATTGAGTTTGTTAATAAAATTTTGATTTACAATTGGGATATATGATATATATATATATATATATATATATATATAAGATTTACAGAACTTTAAAAAGAGGAAAGTGATACAATAAAAATTATAATATTGTCATTACAATGAAAATGTATCTTTTGTTTACAACTGAGTATAATATATTAAAATTATTGAATTTATGAAAATATAAACTATATAGGTTCATAATTTAATTATATGTATTGTATTTTATTTTGATAATTAGATAGGATTGAAGGTGTCTAGCGGGTGATATTTGGATTCGGCGAATTTTGGGGGTACTATATTAAGGTACGAATTTCGTACATCTTCAACGATAACCTTGTTAAATTTATTATTTCGTTTCGGTATCCGTTTCAAATTTGGATATTATTTCACATAATTGTTCCGTGTGAAATTAATATGATAGTTTCATGTTGGCGTTGTTACTAACTCGTATTTGTACTCTTTGAACTAGTTAATCATGTCAATATGTTTTGGATACTTTATTTGTTTGTATCATTCTTTGTATATTTTCGTTCACATTCGGGATTTGTTTCGATCGTTGATATCTTGTGATAATTGGGTATGTTCGTATTTGACAATTCGATGTCGTTTGGAGTATGGTCATGTAAGCCTTGTGATTTGAACCCCTTTTGACTTACATCTTGTAGATTGATCTTTAGGGTATACTTAAGCTAACCACCTGTGGGGGGTACCACAAACATGTCGTCTTGGCATAAGAGGCATGACACTTTCTGTGGCGGTGTGATTAGTCGGCGTCTCCGTTTGGGCTCCGGATGAAATGGGCCATTTGGTGTTTTGTTGTGGGAGACGTATGGGTTGACCCTAGTTTTTTGTTCTGCGGATTTCTGATGTTGTGCCAAACACACTTATCCGATTTGTATACATTTGGATCCGCGATCCAATGTGTGACTTGCCTGTGTGGCATTATTTGACTTGTATGTGTGGCATTATTTTGACTTGCCTATGTGGTATTATTTTGACTTACTTGTGTGGCATTGTTTTGATTTGCCTATGTGGCATTATTTTGACTTGTCTGTGTGGCAATGTATATTTCTGAGCTCGTTCGGTATGAAATAACACCCAACCATTCGATTCAGCCTATTATTTCATTGTATAAGTTTTGTTTGTTTCTGTTCAGTTCAATTCATTGAGTTAGTTATTTCAGTTCGTTAGTTCTTTACTCTTCTATTAGTTTCGTTAATTCTGTTGATTTCGATATATTTCATTCAAATCTTGGGAGATTATATTTTCGTTAGTATTTATACTTGAGGCTTTGTTCAGTATTTTGTCTTAGTTGATTTTGTATATTTTTTGTATATCTCTTTTCGTACTGGGCAATTGGTTCATGCTGTGTTTTTCTTCCGGCAGGTTTGTAGAGGTGATTCAGGGCTAGTGTGGTGAGAGGGTTGCCTTTGACCATCTAAGTTGATTTGATTTTAAGTTTTTATTATTTTTGACTCTGTTTGGAGAATTGTATTTAGTACTTTATTAATGGATCACCACTATTAATATTTTGAAGTTATCAGTGCTCTGCTCATTTATTTTGAGGTTTGTTATGCTTTGCACGTGACCTCCCTTTTCTTTTCGGGAAGGGGGCGTTATTCAGATAATAGGATATATGATTTGGAGTTTGGTATGGTGATGAAGAGATATTAGTAGTAGTATATTTTTGGTGTAATATTATTTGAGAACTAATTTGATTTGAGGTTATGATATTTTGAAACTCTTGAGGACTTAGTGAGAGTTAGTGATATAATTAAGTTGTTTCGTTTATCTGATGCCCTTAGAGTTTTGCATGAATTTATGTAAAAATAAATAAAAATAATTTGTTAAATCTTTGTCATGAGTGGAACATAAACGTTTTACGAATTAAATTTTTTTTAAAAATATTTTGGGAATTCGAATCGTATTTAGATGAAAATGAAATTTTGTGTTTTCAAATTATGTTCCGAATGGTACGTACGTTTGCAAGAATGAAACTCAAATATATTAACGGGGGGGCCGCACTAACAGCGGATGATGTGATTTAACGTGAAGAACCTTACAAAGGCTTGACACGATAACTGACGAATCTTTTATAAGTACATGGATAATTGTGTGGACCGATAGACTTACCAGGCTTGATCGTTACTAATGGTTGCGCTACATCTTAATTAAAATTTATGAATAATTATGTAATTTAAATAAAAACTAAAATAAAACTTTATGTAACTTATTTGAATTCCGAGGACCGAATTATTTTTAAGGAGGGAAAAATGTAATAATTTGAATTTTTGTTAATAATTAAATATTATTTTTATTTTTTCTTAAAATTATCCGGAACGCGAAGCTACTTGGGAGGTGTAAGAGACTATTCGACAAGAGTATTATCACCTCTTTAATGTCAAGTAAATCATTGTTATTCTTTTGATTCCGGGGACAGAATCCTTTTTAAATGGGAGGTAATGTAATATCCCGAAAAGAAAAAAAATAATTAAGATTTTATGAAACAACTCGGGTCAAATCTCGAGTCCGGAATAAATCTCGGGTCAAATTCCAAGTCCGAATCGAATCAAATCCATCAAAATAAGGCCTAAAACTACTGGCCCAATAGTATCTTCTTGGGTCATCTTAGCCCACCACAAGCTCCCAAAAGGTCATGACTTGAAGGTACTATTGGTAGTCACTTATTTCCCTATATACAAATAAATTTTCCCCTATCTTTTGATGTGGGACTAGGGTGTTACAAACTCCCCCACTTAAATTTCTAACGTCCCTGTCAGAATCCGATCACACACACAGCTCAAAGATCTTTGTCTCTCTAGCCATTGTGGGATAATATCGGCTGGCTTCGTGTCCCCACCTCTGGACCTCCATCTCTCTATTGTGGGATAATACCACCAGCCTTCGTGTCCCCACCTCCGGTAACCCGATCGGATGACTCGACTCGAGCTTTTGAGAGTCGGCTCTGATACCATATGAAACAACCCGGGTCAAATCCTGAGTCCGGGATAAATCTCTGGTCAAATCCCAAGTCCGAATCGAATCAAATCCATCAAAATAAGGCCTCAAATTACTGTTCCAATAGTATCTTCTTGGGTCATCTTAGCCCACCACAGACTCCCAAAAGGTTATGACTTGAAGGTACTATTGGTAGTAACTTATTTCCTTATATGCATACAAAATTTTCCCATATCTTTCGATGTGGGACTGAGGTGTTACAATCACACCAGAAACAAGTTTTTTCTCTCTATATATATTATCGAGCGTATTTAGATACTTTGAGTATTTTTATTCAGTGCAATTTTCCTTCAGCTTTACATCCGATATTCCAGTCAGAAGTAATATTCTTTTGAGGTAAAGGATGTTATTTTCTTCGTAAATGATATTATTTTTTTCAATATCATTATGCCGAAATATTGATATGAATTTTATTGTGGAATTTCTACCTTTTTGAGTCAAGGTTACTATTCACGTATACGGCACTATTCAAGAATACGACACTATTCACAGAAAAAATGAAATTTTCTTTTCTTTGTCCAAGTTATCTATTATGGTTACTATCTTTGATTGTAACCATGTTTTGATTTTCATTCTTGAATTTTGCTCCATAATTGATTACTATAAGGTATTTTTGAACTTGGATAAACTAAAATATGAATCCCTAATCTTTGATCTTTTATCTCACTGGATTCATTTTCTTTAAGATATTTTTCATCATCCTCAGTCCTAAATGATGATATTAATGTATATCTTTGGCCTGTAGTGCAAAGATGAATGATTACCTAATGAATATCTTTGGCCCGTAGTGCAAAGATGAACAGGTGTTGAGATGAACATGACCAACTGGTGATACAAATGAATATCTTTGGTTCGTAGTGCAAAGATGAATATTTGATGCAAGATGTATATTGATTGATGTTACAGGGATAAAATATTGATGATGGACTTTTACATTCATAAATGATAGTAGATTTCATTCTCTACTTAACTCTTTTAATGAATTGTCATTTCCTCTGTGAATATTGATCTAAAACTAGTTGTCCATTATATTTTATCTGATTTTTTGAAGGCTAACGATAATTTTTTGTTCATTATCTTAGTCATAATATTTTTTTACTGGGCTAGTTGAGCTCACCCTTTTTCTTTTTGTTCCATTTTTCTTCTCTGGATATAAGAATATAGCAGGAACTAGCCGGGGTATGGAGAGATGGTTCTAGAAAGTTGTTTTAGCAGTCCTCACTATTTTTGTAAAATAGTGTATCAATAATTGTAATGAGGACTCCTTTTAAGTTTGAATAATGTTTATTACACAATATTTGTATTTAAACTCACAGTATATGTGTTGTCTTATTTTGCACGACAATTATAATAATGAAGTTGTAGTTGTTTATATACCATGTATTTGGCGACTCAGAATGGGTGATGTATACATATTTTGGGTGCATCACAAGAATCATAAGCTTTCTCTCTCTATATTATCGAGCGTATTTGTTTACTTTGAAAGTTGTTATTCAGTGCAAGTTTTCTTCAGCGTTATATCCAGTATTTCAGTCATAAGTATTGTTCTTTTGAGTTAAGGGATGTTATTTTCTTTGTAAATGATGTTTTTCTTTCAATATCATTATGCTGAAATATTGATATGAATTTTATTATGAAATTTTAACCTTTTCATGTCGGGATTACTATTCACGTATACGGCATTATTCAAGAATACGGTACTATTCACGAAGTATAATTTTTCTTGTGAAATTACTACCTTTTTGTGTCGGGGTTACTATTCACGTATACGACACTATGCACGAATACGACACTATTCACAGAAAAATGAAATTTTATCTTCTTTGTCCAAGATGTCGATTATGGTTACTATCTTTGATTGTATCCATGTTTTGATCTTCATTTTTGAATTTTACTCCACTATAGTTTATTATGAAGTATTTTTGAACTTGGATTATCTAAAAGTACGAATCCCTAATCTTTGTCCTTTTATTTCACTGGATTCGTTTCTTTAAAATATTTTTCATCATCCTCAGTCTTAAATGATGATATAACTGAATATCTTTGGCCTGAAGGGAAAAGATGAATGATTACCTGATGAATATCTTTGGCCCGTAGTGCAAAGATGAACAAGTGTTGAGATGAACATGACCAACTGGTGATACAAATGAATATATTTGGCCCGTAGTGCAAAAATGAATATTTGGTTCAAGATGTATATTGATTGATGTTACAGGGATAAAATATTGATGATGGACTTTTAAATTCATAGATGATAGTAGATTGCATTCTCTACTTAACTCTTATAATGAATTGTTATTTCCGCTGCGAATATTGATCTAAAACTTGTTGTACATTATATTTTATCTGATTTGTTGAAGGCTAACGATAATTTGATGTTCATTATCTTAGTCATAATATTCTTTACTGGGCTAGTTGAGCTCACCCTTTTCCTTTTTGTTTTATTTTTCTTCTCAGGAGGCGAGAATATAACGGAAACTAGTCGGGGTGTGGAGTGATGTTCCCAGTCATTTGTTTTAGCAGTCCTCACTACTTTGTAAAATAGTGTTTCAATAATTGTAATGAAGACTTATTTGAGTTTGAATACTGTCTAGAAGATAATATTTGTATTTAAACTCACAACATATGTGTTGTCGTATTTTGCACGACAATTGTAATAATGAAGTTGTAGTTGCTTTCTGTACCATGTATTTGGCAACTCAGAATATGTGATGTATACCTATTTTGGGGGCGTCACAATCTTCATCGTCTTCATCATAATCATTAGAATATTCTTCAACAGGAGCTTTGGAAGCATCCTCTGATGCTTTAAGAACGGCTCATCTTTTTTTCTTCTTGGATTCCGAAGTAGTCTCTACTCGTTGGTTTAGCTTACCGTAAAGCTTCTGCATAGTCATATTGTGCAAATTCTTTATGTATTCCCCAAAATAGGTATGCATCACCCATTCTGAGTCGCCAAATACATGATCCAGAATTTAAATACAACTTCCTTATACAATATGACAAAAATGTTGCTGAGGGTTTTTAGACGAATATTGTCTAGTAGACAGTATCCAAACTAAAATGGAGTCCTCATTACAATTATTATCACATTATTTATAAAATAACGAGGACTACTACAGCCACCATCTCGGATCGTCACTTCATTTCCCGACTAGTCCCGACTACGTTCTCATTTCCTGAAGAGAACAATGAAAGCAAAAGGGTGAGCTCAACTAGCCCAATAAAAAATATTATGACTAAGATAATGCAGAATAAATTATTGTTAGCCTTCAATAGTGTTAAACTGATAAAATACAATAAACATTAAGTTTAACTGCAGCGGAACAAGCAATCCATTAGAAGAGTCAAGTAGAGCATGATATATATTATCATTTTTGATTTAAAAGTTTGTCATCAATTTTATCATTGAGACTCAGTTTAATAAATAATCCACATCATTGAATTTTCCATGCACTATGGGCCAAGGAAATTCATTAGTATCACAACCACGAATTATCCATGCACTACGGGCCAAGGATAATCGTGTTATTACAAATGGTCATGATCATGCCAACAACTGTTCATCAATGCACTACGGGTCAATGAGGATTTTTACCACAACATTTGTAACATTAAAAGTCATGATTATACTGAATAATCCCTGGTCATAATCATACCAATCAACAGTCCATCTATACACTATGGGCCAAAGATGACTTTCATCACAATATAAGCATGAGGATGATGACAATGATATAAGAATTCAATTAAATGAGAGCAAGGATAAATTTTAAAGATTTATAATTTAATTTATCCAGAATTCAATAATTGTCCAAATTGTCAACATGATACTACTTTGTAGAGTAAAATTCAAGAATAATATTGTATCAAAAATGATTTGGACTGAAAAGAAATCATTTTTTGTCATGAATAGTATCCCAGGTGAATAGTACCCTGTGAATAGTTCTTTGGGAATAGTATCCCGTAAATAGTACCCCGACATGAAAAGATTAAAAATTATCAAGAACATTTAGAATAATATTTCATGAAAAGATACTAGATGAAGCACAAATTTCAAAGATATTATACTAATTTTAAGGAGTATAGAAGCCATATTTTAACAAAATATGTGTAGAATTCAGAATCTGAAATGAAATAATATTACTTACATACTACAGAGTATGGAAGAAAATATTATTTTTTATGAATATTGAACAAAAATAATATTCCTTACCTAAAAAGAAGAGTATTTCTGACTGGTAGAGCGGGGATATTCTTGAAGAAAACTTGCACTGTTTTCTACACTCAAAGCTTCTTAAAACTCGAAAGAAATACGCTCAATATTATAGAAGAAGAATTCTCCAATTCTAGTGTGATTTTCAATTCTAAACTAACCATCCTATTTATAGGAGAATGGAAGGATACTATTTAGAAATTTTATTCACGAACTGCACAGTGACAATCACGGGCGCTGCAACATTCGGCTGAAAAAAATTTATAATTTTCAGTCACTATGTAGATACTATACAAATACTATGCATAATAAAATAAAATATATTCTATTTTTCATAAAAATAAAACTTATTATAATAATAATAATAATACACTCCCTCCTGTGACTTTCTACCCCCCCCCCCCCAAAAAAAAAAAAATAATTCTGTGACATATATATATATATATATATATATATATATATATATATATATAATACTTATATATATATATATATAACAAAATTGAGATACCTTTCTACCGACTATTTTGAAAAATGGGTAAGTAGGGGGTCCAAATAATAAGCAAAATTTATAACAAATACTTCATAAAAATCCCCTCAATATTTTTAACAATATTTATTCATCAATAATATAACTTGCAATATTAACAATCAGATCATTCCCAGGAAAGAGGGGGCTTTTCGATAAATATTTCTCACTATTGACGCGCAATTAGGTGACCAAACCCCTTTCCTCGACAGAACTTTCTAGACATCGTCAATAATACAAATAATAATATGAATAATTTGTCATCTCAATTATTGATTTAATAATATAAAATATTGTGACAGTAACTGAATCAATAACGTGAGATACTATGCAGCAAGTACTGTAGCAATAATTGAGTATAATTAAGTGACTTCTCACATAAGCATCAATAACCAATATCGTGTGCTACTATGCAACCACGCGTATTACTGTACTTTTATCACCGGGTATTTTAACAGTTAACGGTAAAACTTTCGTCGTTATTTTTATAAAAGATATTTATGTCATTTTCTAACTCCGACAATAATTTTGTTGTGGGGTCCACCAATAATTGTGTCGTTGTACGAATATTTCTTGTTAAAATGAATATTCCCCGACCAATCAAATATTTTATAACAACTTGTTTTCTTTGCAAAATTTATAAATATTACCCATAACTATAACATTATATCAAATTCGCACCATTCAAAAATATATTTTGAGAAAAATTAATTTTTATTCATAAAAGTTGGGGTCTTACACTTTAACTCTTTAATAACAGTGATTTTCGCATCCCACTTGTTTGACAGAGCCCTCATGAACTTGATGTTGAAGTCTTTATTTGGGTAGACCTTTCTAAATGCTCTAAGGGAGTTAAACATCACGTTGAATCTTTCATAACATGGGAGAACATTTCGTATTGTTGGGCCAGTAGAGACTTCTTGTTTTCCTTGAGTTCTTCAGTTCCTTCATGCATCACGAACAAGGCTTCCTATACTTCATTGGTTGTCTTGCAGTTGACCAAGTTCTCAAAAAATTTATCTTCTAGAGCCATGAAGAAAATATTTTTGGCTCTTTTTTCCAGCTGCACGAGCTTCTTCTCCATATCAGTCCAATCGGCCCTTTGTTTGACCGCAATCTTGTTTGGATCTTCTGTTGTTGGTGCGACCTTTGTTAGTACATACATGTCACTAATCACCGCATCGAACAAATCTTCATCGATCGCATCTATGTACGCTTGTTTTCTAACTTTCTAGTTAGCAAATTTATCTTTGTTGCAAAGAGGTGGCTTGTTTCCACCACCAAACTCAGAACTGGTTTTGTTTTGTGTCATTGGTTTACTCAGGTTTTTTAAGTTTCGTTCAAGAGAACCTGCTATAATACCACTTGTTGTTTCCCAAAGACACAAAGAGATCTAGAAGGGGGTTGAATAGATCCCTTTAAAACTTTTGGTTTAAAGAAGTATTGTCATATTATAAATTAAGCAACTTAATTTTAATATGCACATCGAAATATTAGTTTGAAAAACCCCTTTAAAGATTTAAGAATTTTTCAGTTCTAAATTTAGCACTTAAGTGGAATTAAGTCACAAATGAATATAAAGACTTTGCAGAAATTTAAGTGCAGAAAATAAATAAGACACATGAATTTTTAAGTAGTTCGAAGCATAAAGATCTTCTAATCCACTCTTTGACTCTTAGAAAATTTACTAAGGATGAGGGTGATCACTTAGATCAGTTCACTAAGAATTATTACAACCAATAAATCACTAAGATTCCTTCAAGTCACTAAGACTTGGTATGTGTCACTAAGGCTAGTTCACTAAGAACTCTTTAAGTCACTTAGACTTGGTCACAAACAGGTCACTAAGACCAAGGAATCACAAAAGAATAAGTGATTTTGGGGGTGCTACTAAATTGCGTTATGCTCAACTTCTGAAGGACTTAGTAGCAGAATAAGATGTTCTGAAATCGTAGTGTAGAGCTTTTTGAGATTTGGGCAACAATTCAAATTCTTATTGTGTTCTTGTTACTATTTGATTGAATCTGTGTGCCTTATATAGAAGTCATTGAGATTTTTCCATTGAAAAGTTGTCATTGCTCATTTAATGTTCCGATTCTAGAAGATCTCTAATTGTTGACTTCTAGAGAGGATGTGTTGACTTGTTTTCGACTGTAATATATCATATCAGACTACTACAATGACAATCATGTGGGTTGTTGTCACTTCATCGTACTAGTTGTTAGACACACATCGATCTGATCTTCTTTTTCAAACTTAAGATATTCAGCAACTATTTTGGGATTTTCACTCTGCAAGTCTTGACATTGTCAATCCATTGTCAGAACTGATGTACTCTACGATTTTCTAATCGTAGAGTTTTATGGTGATCATAGAGTATCTATCTAAACTGACTCTACGATTCTGCAAGCTCTATGATCTGCTCTATGATTCACTAACCCTACGATATGTTATACGATCTTTCAGCTCTACGATCTGCAAAATGCTTTACGATCTCTCTTGGCATGCTCTACGATTTTTCATTTTGCCTTACGATAATTGAGTTGACTCTGTGATCTTCATATTGTCTTACGATTTTTGGGCAGACTATGCGATTTTTATATTGACTTACGATCTCTGAGCAAACTCTGCGATCTTCATTATGTCTTACGATTGTTCAATCAACTATACAATCGTTCAAACAACTTGGCGATCGTTTAATTTTTTACAGTCTATCCATTCAATTTGCTCAATAGATCAATCTAACAAATTTAATATTCAAATCTAAGTCATTGTACATCATTTCATTTTAAAAACTTTACAAAAATTACTGATTACAAATATATATTATCTCATCATAATCAAAACAAATATGCAATTGTCCTAACAAAAATGTTTGATCCTACTTGCACATATTTAAAAATATATTTACTTTTGTGCGATAATATATATTTTATTATTTTAGTTATATTTTCTTATCACATGCATGGCGTGTGTGGGGTGTGCTACCCCTCCCCTCCCCTCCCCACCCCTCCCCTCCCCTCCCCTCCCCTCCCTTCCCCTCCCTTCCTTATTACATCTTAATTTCTCACCAATATATTTTTAACCATGCTTGTCTTACTTGATGTTTCAAATTGTGATTATTAATACTTGTCTATATGAAAGAATCAATTTATTTTTATGAGAGAATTAATGGATTTTCTCTAAAGTTTAAAATTATGAAAATAGGTTATGATTTGAAAACAGAAAGGAAAAAATAGCTTAGCACGTTTTTTCCCTAATAATATTAGTTGACCAATTTTTTAAATTCTTTTATTGCAAGTATATGTCTTGCTATGACTTATAAATGCAAAAATGAGCTACCCATTACAGAACAATTTTTTTAAAAAAAATTATTTAAAAGGAAAATGTGTTTGGAAAACTAAGATTATAGAATCAATTTATTTAATATAACTGTCCATTTTCAAACTTAATATTGGAATTATGTTATGATTACTGTCTAACTGTAGGAGAGTTAATTTATTTTAATTAAACCGAATATTAAAATATGAAAATATGTTGTGATTTGGAAAAATAAAAAGAATAATAACAACAAAAAAGAAGACAAAAAGTTCAAAATTTTCAAATCATTTTTTTGTTTTCACTATTTGTGAATTTATTTCTTCCTCTTCTTTTAATGATGTTTGATTGGTTCTTAAAATTATAATAGTAATAATAATATATTTGATTAAACAATTATACTGTATTCCTCAAAAAAATTAAAAAAAAAGAACCTAGTAATGGTGAAAGGTGATTGAGAGAAAGAGAAAGGGTTGAGGATTATCAGTGTGAATGGTTATGAAAAAAGACCAGAAGACCCCCCACAAATTAAGAGGTATATAATTTGAAGGAAAATGATACATGCTGTAAGTTTATATGTCCATCTTTTTATTACAAATTAAGTGAATAACTATAATGAGTAATATTTTAACAATGCATTTGATATAGCAAGTTGATTTTATAATCTTATCCAATCCCCTGTATTAATATACATCGCAATCGTAATCCAGCAAAAAAACATGTGTTGGGACTCTTAATTTGGATGGCAGAGGAGAGGGTAGGGACTGAACAATTCAAACTGCTATCAAGAAAAAAGGGGATGTTCATGACTGTACTACAGGACTAGTACTAATGCAATCAGCAGCTGTGCTCATGCTACCAAACCACAACAATTAAGTCACAGATAATTAATAAGCAGTTGTGCTCATTCTACATTGAAATCGTGTGTTGACTTGGGAAGATGAATGAAAAAGATCTGTAATCAAAGAACTGAAGAGAACCACCAAAATAATGGAGGTAAAAGAAGGCCAGTAACTATTTAGGGGCACTTTTGTCTACAATTTTTTTTATTGCTCTGACAACAACTTATTTGCTCAGGCAATATCAAGCCCCCTGGGAAACTAGAAATATAGTACAATCCAAATTGGGACAAAAAGCCTTCTCTTCTTCAACCAAATGATAAACTAGAAATATAGCATGCCTGATTTAAACTATTCAGATTCTTTTTCCCATCCATAAAAAGACCCCAAAAAATGCATAATACCAACACCAAATCAGTGAAGATCTGCAGAACGGCTTGTAAAAGGATTTCCAAGCACGAGGAAAAATATAACATTTTTCTCATTTCTGCAGTTTATAGGGTCATAAAATTTGAAATGATTTAGTTTTGGCAATCATGATCCAATTATTTGATGTAGTTTGCAAATATTAAGACTAGAAGGTCAACCACCCAAACAATCCCTAATTAAGTAACAACTATTATATTAAAGATTGCTACGTAATAATTGGCATATAAAAAGGAGCAGATGTAATAGTTGGTACATTAAGGAGCACACATATATGTTTCTATATATTTTGAAGCACAATTTAACTTGGTTCTAAGGGTAACCAAGTGGTTAATTGAGTAAAACTGATAAAGGTGTCTTACAAAAATGGGCCAAAGATTTTCTTACAGAAATGGGCCAAAGATTGTCGAGGGTGGCTACTGACTCAAGCTTTTCCAACTTTCTGAACTTTATTTGGGCGACTTGAGCGATCATTTTCCCTAGAGCGAGAGTGCTTCCCATTAAAATGTCTCCCACCTCTATTGGACTTTCCTCCCCTGAGAAGAAAACAGGCTTTTGAGAACGTTTTCCTTTTGGATTAAAAAGTTTAATACACTGACATTGTATACACGGACAGTGTTAGGATTATAATTACACATCATTAAATGAAGTAGCTGTGTTCGACAAAATTACCCTTGTTTTAATGATGTGTCATAATCTTAACATTGCTGGTGTATACAATGTTAGTGTATCAAATTTTAACTCTTTCCTTATTGGCCAGTAGCCCTGTAGTACTTTTACAAAACTTAAAATAGTGCCAACAAATAACATAGTGTCTCAATCACGGTAACAGATAATACATGTTTGTACTGGAAATTTATAACTAGATAGAAGAAAACAATGATCAGAGTGTATATAAATAGAAGGAACGAGTAAATAGGTTACCATACCTTCCACGGTTGCCCTTGTATCTTTCCTTGTTACCACGAAGTAAATCCCAGTACTCTTTTTCAGCCTCACCTGAGAGTATAACAGGATGAACAAAAGGATCTCTGAGTGCTATATGTAGTCATGCAGTCAAGACAGAAATAAAAAAAGATCTATGACAGTGCATTTGCATAATTCCATTGTACAAGTCATCGTAAAATCAGCCAATTAAAATTGGTGTGACTATAAGTAACAGCCAATCTAAAATAACCAAGGCAACCAAAGATAAATCGATGAGGTAACTATAAGCACAGAGGACTTGGGAGTAAACAACAATACTTTGGTAAGGAATGGTTAATAAATATGGATACAAAATGTGGTTGTGGTTGTGATTGGTTATTATCACTAGGCCCACCCATGTATGGTGGATCACCAACTAATTAGTAATTACACGTTACCGCATCATTTTGTAAATTATATTAAGTAAGATTGTTTTGTCACCATAGCAATACTTTATAGTAAATCTCCTGCAGCAAAACGCCTTTAGAACTATTTCTGCTGAAAGGGTTACAGATCCCTTCCCCCATTTCTCTCCCAACCCCTCTTATTTTTTTTTTCAACAAGTTGATCATTCAATTAACTCTTTTACTTCCAAATCAATCCATTTTACAAAAGAACAGGATTACAAAAAAGCTGAAAACAAATTTCTCCATACTACCAAAAGACAAGAAAAGTTTAAACACGGTAAAGATAAAGTTAAGGCTTGCTGCCTACCAGTTACAGGATCCAAAGTAGCCACATAGTTTTTCACAATCAGACCATCTTCTTCAGCAAGTACGGCAGCAGCGCGAGCTTTCTGTGCTGCTTCTGCTTCTTCGAATCGGATGTATCCTGAATCTGCTCCCATAGTAAAATCGATAAACTGCAAAAAGGGAAGGAAAAAAATGATACTAAACTTAGAAAGCTAATAGCCAACCATTTTGTATGTTTCAATACTTTTATTGAAATTACACAAATGCAGATAACTAACACAATATATCAAGGGCTTGTTTGGTAACTGTTTCTTCTACCATGTTTCTTGTTTCACTTGTTCTCACTAGACATTGTTTAGTAACCATGGCATGTCATAAATAAATGAAAACAGAAATCAAAGTTTGTTCCCAAAAAATGTTAACAGGTTTATGCTTGAATAGTATTCAATATTGAAGAAGCTATTTTTTTTCCCAAAGTGGGTTTTGCTCCCACTTTTCCTGAAACAAAAACATTTACCCAACAGCAACTTTTTCTATTGATTACAAAAAAATAATATACACAAATAAATAAATAAATAAAATCTTGAAACAATTACAAAATGGCCTAACGTCCCATTTGTTAGAGAAATTGTTATCATTCTCTTAAAAAATACTATATTTTCAAATACTTGGTTGGAAAACTGAAAATGCTGATTTGTACATATTATGAAATAAAATCGAAATAATTCAAGGAAAACTGCTGATCTGCCTATGAGAATGTTTTCCCCAAAAAAATGAAGATGTAAATAAAATCAAAGTAATGCATTAGTTACATAATTGAGACCTAATGCTTAATACAAAATTATGAAGCTTAAATACATATAGTTGGTACCATAAAGTAACTTATGATTTTGTTCATTAAATATTTCATATGTTTGTAAGAGTAAATTATACACAAAAAACCAAAACAAACAAGTATATCATAAATCATAGGCTTCATAATAATCAAAGAACAAGTGTTAAATTTTCAAATAATATAACTGGACAAAAAAAACCTCTTTAAATATTTAAACATTAGCCATAAATCCATTGAAGCATTTTTGAAGATTATTGAAGGGATGAATCTATTAAAAGACGAGTTTGGATTTTTCTAGAGAAAAGAGATTAATCAAAAGAAGATATAATTTATGTGCAGAAAAAACCACCAAATTATACATGTAATTCATGAAGAAAAAAATGCATTTAATTTAAAATATGAGAAAAAAGAAATTAGAAGAGGGGGAATCGTGTTATTGCAAAAAAAAAATATAATGAGAAAAAACACTCATACACCTTCCGTAAATTGACTTACAGATTCAAATTAGTATGTTGTTTATGCAAAAATAATCAAGGGATTTTCAAGTAAATGAAAAATGTCTTACAATTGGCCACATTTTCCATAACCTACCAAACAGTTGGAAATACGGAAAAAGTTTTCCTACAAAGAAACGAATCCTAAATTGCACTCCCCACTTCTTATCCTAAAAAGACCAACTAATGCATAGCAACCCACGGATTGAAGAGAGAGCACTCAGAAACTTTCCGGGAAAAAGGCTTATGAATTCATATTTAAAAGTTGCCTAGCGAAAATGACGAAGGAATTTTCTGTTGGCTGGAAAATGTCTTACAGTAGACTACATTCTCCACAACCCACCAAACACTGCTAAATAAGGGGGAAATTTCGTTTTGTTAACTCAAAACACTGAAAATAAATAAGAAGTTTATAGTTTGTAACCTCAAATGCACTATCCACTTATCATCCTAAAACAGACCAATTGAGGCATTGGAACCCGCCTCCCTCCCCTCTTCTCCCAAAAAAAAAACCCTCGAGACAAAGTAAGATGCATTTGCCAAATTTCCAAGACATAAAATTATGTAAAATGCAAAATACACACGGAAAATACAATAGTAAGGGTCAAAAAAACGTAAAAATACACAGAAAATACAATAGTAAGGGTCACAAAAAGTAAAAATACACAGAAAATACAATAGTAAGGGTGTTAGAGATGCAATTTAACTTCCAAGTAAAACATGATAAAGTGACCATATAATTCTGTGTCCAAGTTAATGAAAGCAATGAACGGATTAATGACACTAAAACCTATGTGAAACTACGGGGATAACACAAGTGAAATTGAAACTTAAGAAGCAGAAAGAACTCTAGGGTTTATTATGAGGGTAAATTGTGTAACTTGCAATAAATTAATGGCACTACATTATATGTTGCCATTGGTGATTGACAATCATGTCTAATTCCAGTGTACATTAAGGTCAACAATTAGGTAGATACGACTTTTATGTAGAATTATACATGAACACACTTCAAAATGGCTGTAACCTATTATTCATGTTATATACCCATAATACCATATGGAGGCAAGGGATAATTAAATAATTTTTTAAGGCTTAGATATTGTATAATAGATAATTAAGCTTGCAACCAATTATCATAGTTATTATTTAACAAGTTTGTTGCACTTAACATGCAATTCAGTAACCTAGAGCCTGGCTGTTAACCACAAGATTTCTGATATATCCGTTACTGCAATGAATCTCTAAGTTGTTATCAGAAAACTCGGTTATTGTTCAAAACAAGTTTGCGCATAACGTAATTGGGCCGACCTTGAGCTAGATAAATAAAGAAGCCAAGCTTAAACATCTCAAACTCATTTGCTCAAAGGTTAAATAATGAATTGGGTAGGTGACTTGCCTTGAACTGAAACTCATTCATGTCATACTAAGACTCGTTCTACGTGCAACTTAGACTCGGCATAAAACAAAACAAGTCAAATCCAAAAAGAGGGGTAGATTAAAAGAAGGATTTGATTCTGAATCGTATTTCGAGAATGTTCAAAAAAGGAAACACAATCAACAGAGAAAGTTACAAATAGAGACACGCATAGAATAGGTTCAAGTCAATAGTCACAAGTGAAGTCAAGTTATGAGTCAAAAAAATAAACAATCATGTTGCAAGTCAATTTTAGAGTTGGAAACTATCATAATTGCATGAGATCTATTGCTTCCGACTTATTATAGACTCCTACTATCTTTAGAAGAAAATTGGCAATTTATAATACTCCCTACATCCCAAAGTCTTGGTTTATTTTTTACGCATATTAAGAAAAGATGATAAAATGACAAAATTTTCCACATTTAATTGCATAGTTTTCTGCACATGACTAGTAATACTCCATAAATATATATAGATAATGGAAATATGACAATTAATACTAAGGGTAATATAGGTAAATTATTTTAAAAAATAGATTATTTAAAGTAGAAATTTAACTTGGAACTACCTAAATTAGTAATAAGGATTTTTATACTGGGACGGAGAGTATAATCTTGCCATATAATCTAGTTTCATTTTGTAACTCATTAACGCCAATTATATATTGCAACTTCTAATATCAACCAAACATCAAATAGAAATACTTCATTGTCTTTATGTCTTACCCTAACAACGCCGAATTTTTGGAAAACCATCTTAAGATCTTCACGTAGAACAACATCCTTATTGTCCTTGTACATTGTAGCAGCCAAATTGTCTTCCCCACCAGCTTTTGCTTCATCTTTTTGGATAGGATTGCCAAGTGATTCCTTTCCCTTTTCAGCTTGCTCACCTTCCAAACTCGGTTCCCCCTCAACCTTTTCCTCAGTCTTGGTCTCATTATTATCTTTAGAGCTTTTTTCATCAATTTTAACATCTTCGCACACCTTCTCATCAGCCTGCTCAGTAAAATCTTTCATTGGCGTTGGTTCGGAATCCATCTTGCAAACATCAGCATTATCACTGGCCAGCTCCTGGCTACAATTTACTGCAGAATCTACAGCTGACTTGCTCTTTAATGTAAATGCAACAATTAAGCCCTTGGGGTAGCTGTCATCAGCACCAGTGAATGTAAATTAAAAAACAAAATATTTAAGCAATATAATAATATATCAAGAAGAATGAACAACTGGAACTCATACAATTATGACAATACATACTTTCCTTCAGCATTTGAGTTGTCTTTACGATTTGAACTCATTTTCGAACGAGAATCCTTAACTTCTTCTTCTAGCTTTGCTCTTTCTGCGTCAAAATCCTTCCTATAACGGTAAATAGATTAGGAAAGAAAAAATATACAATAAATTTACCTCGAAATAAAGACAGTCAGGAACCATTTTCCACATCTGTTTACGTTTCAATGAAAATATTCGTTCTCAGGAATCATAAAAAAAGGCCAAGTTCCTTCTGATCAATACTAGATTCCCTACTAAATATTTTTCGCCCCCAAACAAACTATTTTAAATTTATTTGACAATCATCAGTTGCCACCGTTGTAAATGACATTTCTTTAGTAACTGGATAACTGGAACTCAAAAAGCATTGTTCTAAAAATTCCCGCCTAGGTCCGCCAAAGCGCTAGGCCCCCTGGTGTCTCACCTAGGCCCAAGGCAACAAAAAAATTCATCCAAAAAATTAGGCGGGGCCTAGGAAGGGTCTAGGCGGAAATGTTTTTTTTATTTTAATAACAAAATCAGATCTTGATATATTTATTTTTCTAACAATTTACTATGTTGTAGCATATTAAATCACAACAAAAAATGAACAATATCAAGTCAAAATAGATAATTTTATTATAGTTGTAATTCTTTGAACTTGTACCAACTTCAAATTATATAAATGAGGATACATTTGTAATATTTAGTTTAATTCAATATAATTCTTAAATTTATGTTTAGTTTCTTAAATTTTAATATTGAATTAAATTCTTGAAATTTTAAATTTTATTATTTAATTAGCAATTGTTTATGAATAAAACTAATACGTTAAAAATATATTTGAATTTGAACAATTGCATGTTTGTGTTTGAACTTTGACATTAACAATATGGATATGTGTTTGAACTTTAAGCAAAGGTCTCTATTATCTTTATTATAGATTGTTTTGATTTATATTATTGTTTTGTTTGGATAAATATAAGATAAAATATTAAAATTGGCTTAAAATAAAAAATCTGCCTAGGCCCCCTAGGCGCCCCTCAGCCTCCCGCCTTTTAGAACATTGTCAAAAAGTGCCAAAGATGAAAGAACCAAGGGTATAGCATCACATAAGTGTCAAACATAGAGACACCAAATACAGATGTGAGTATGGATCCATGAAATCTAAATATGGTAAAAACATACATTTAGGAATATAACCCATTCTCACACAAATACCAAATTTCTGACAACATTAGAAATATCATTAACATTACTTTGATTCACAAGACAATCATAACTTACTTTGGTTTTAGTTCTAACTCGACACCTGCATAAACCAAGCTTTGCTTCAAAACATTTGTAGCATCTTCCTCAGTTGAGAACTCAACCAGAGCAGTGCCACAAAATTGCCTATTGTCTGCAACATGGCGTGGCAACCTCACACTATTAACCTGGAATTTGAAAAAGAGCAAATGCAAAAAAATAATCAGATTCAAAGATAAAATGAAGTACAGTAACCATTTTCTAAATCACGCAGTTATTTTTAACACAAGATCTATAGTTCAAGCTACAAATATAAGGTATAATTGAAAATGGCACTGATTTACTCATTTAAAAGGTCAACAATAGATTAAATAAGAGGGAAAAACTAATCAACAAAATAAAATAGAACTGTTGGGGAAAAAATCAACAAAGCTTCTAACTGCATCCAATTGAGACCACATTTTAAATAACCCACAAGTGTACTAGTCAAAGGAAGTGTCCAACAGTAACATCTTAGAATGATCTTTATTATTTCATAGCCCGACTCTCTCGAGCCTGGAGGATACGAAAATGTGTCTCATAATTAGGCATGACAATTTGGGATATGTCAAAGAAAACTGGATAATATTGCATACTAACGTGACTGCGGTTGAAGATGATGATACAAGAGCCAATATATACACTAAATTCTCTATTAACAAAACTTGGATCATAAAAATAAATAAATGCATGAATAAACCCAAAAATATAACATACGAGTTTGCACATACATTATGAGAATAGAACACCCAATACCTTGGAAAACTGACCGAAGAAAGACTCAACATCTTCAAGCTTCACATCATACTCTAATGGCCATGCTGCAATTGTTTTAACATCTAATTGCTCGATAATCTCTTCAGGTTTTGAAAGTTTGGTAGACCTACCAATCTTCTTACCTAAAATGCAAAAAATAAAAGTTGCACACACCATCATCTCGTCTCCAAAAGAAATGGTATTTGACATGCCATAAAATTTTCCACAAATTGAACTAAATTATACTGGGCATAAAAACAAATACAATGCACTCTCACCATCTTCAGAAACCTTGAGAAAAGAAGAAGTTTTTAATGTTCCAGCCACAGCCTTCAGTGTATCTTCAGAAATATCTTCTTGCTTTGCATCCCCCAAACCCAGATGAGCTCTCATCCTAGAGAACGAGCATATCAATGCCAAACTAACCACTAAAATTTCCGTCAAGGAAACAGAATTTACTTGCCAACAATTTGTTTTTATAGTTTCATCTGGATCTGTCTAAATCTCCCAGACAACATCTCTTGCAATGAATAAATAATTAAGTTTTTATTTTTTCTATTAAACATCAATTATAACCATACACACACACAAATATATATATATATATAAGAGGATAAAATTTATGGGTATTGTAACCACTGAGCATTGGAACTCCTAATCCATAATCACTAAAATCATGAATTCAGTTTCATTAATAATTTAGAGATTGGTTATACATAAAAAGCGGATTTTTTTTTATAAATTGCATTTTATTAATTTGAGGTGTTAGACCATAATTAGACTATTGTTTTACCTTTTTATACTCCATGGGTACCATCCCCTTTTCATGGCTTTTCTAATTCAATTTTACTTATATTACATAACAATGTGGGAGGTTCACTAAATCAACCGTATCCAATAACACTGTCTAGTACATTATCTAAACTATAACAAAAATGCAATAAGAAATAATTCTAGGTTCACTCACACAACCCAAACAAACCTAACAAATATATTTTTTTAATGCAAGTTATACATTAGTAATAGACATAAACACATGTATATACACATAACACATGTGCACACATATATATAATGAAAGAAAAAGGATACATCCATCTTCACTCTCGCTCATAGTTTTCGAAAGAAAACCATCTCTGGGAAGATTACTATCACTAAAATAGAACTCAACCTGCGCCCAAAACAGAAAAATCAAACAAACAAAGATTTCATTTCTAATCGATTCATCACCAAACCGAAAAAATAATTGCCGCTCATAACGAAATAACAACTAAATAAACGATCAAATGAACCTGTCGAATAACTTTCTTCGAAGTTTCCTCGTCCAAGGACGCCGTCGCCATTGCTGTATATGCCCTAGAGGTTAAGCTTTCAGAGAGAGAGAGAGAAAGAAGAGAGTAGACAGCAATTTAGGGTTTTGGAGCAAGACTGATTTGGGTTTTGGGAACGGAGAAAGGGTTTATGAGTGCGAAATGTTGTTATAAGCCCGCAAAATGGGCTCGGGTCTTTAAACTAAATTGGGATATTTGGGTGACAGTGTACATTAATGCATTGTATTTCACGGCCCACTTATATGTTGCCACGTCTATTGCAATCACATTCCATTTTTCCATTTACCGTAACTTCAAAAACTAACGACTTACTAATTTTAATAATAAACATGAAATAATAAAACATTTTTTTATTTTTGTAAATAACAATAATATATTCTTAATATTCGTAATTTTGTAAGTAAGAATCTTTTGTACAATAAAAATAACTTTTCTTTTTTAACATTATATATTCTTTTGGATTTTCGGAGCTTAGTTGTCTTAATAAAAAAATTCATCTAATTATTTTGCATGTAGTTTTTATACAATTTTTATGAATGTATACACACATATAGAAAAAAATGGAAGTACACAGCTATATAAATTTCAAATCGTATAATTAAATCACCCTACGATCGTAGAATAGTCATTGACTAATAGTAGAGTAGTCACTCTACTACCACTATAGAAACATATAGTGACTTAACTTTACAATCGTAGACTATATATTGTGTACATTTTGGAATCTGCACAACTGTGTAGCTCCATTAACCGGATCAGGATCCTCTACGAGGATTTCTCTGTGAGGATCTTGTAAGGGTTTAAGTGTGGGGTTGACAACACATCAAAAAGAAGATCCAATGGCTTACAACTTTTTTTTTTTGTGTATCAAAACGACGTCGTTTTGATAAGAATTTTTTTTACAAGTTGACAAAAAATTAGAAGTCACCAAACGCCGTATATTTTTACATATAATTATTTTAAACTTCTTGACTATTCTGTATATGATTTTTTTTATATTTACTAACTTAGCTTGCTATTAATATTAGGATAACTACAAATTTGGCTAAAAATGAATAAATATATCGGTTATAATTATCGTTAATGTTTTCAACGTGGCTTTAGTTATTTGTCGTTTATTATTATTTTTGTTTGTTTATTTATATTATTATTTATTATTATTATTATAATTTATATTTATCTGTTCTATAAAAAGAGTTTACTCTCATCATTGAAAATATTATTATTATTTACTCTAACCATTGGGTCGTCTGGGTCAACCAACCTATCAATTTTATTATTTACATATTCCTTTATATCTTTTTTTTATTATTAATAATCGTTTTACTTTATCCCTCTTAATCCACTGTTCAACGGAGACAATCACCATCACAACTCAAATACTATTTTAAATGTATTCTTTTTAGTTTACTTCGTTTATTTGGTAAAAGTAAACTGTGTTTGGTGGCTTCCAATTTTCTGTCAACTTGTAAAAAATAATTCTTATCAAAACAACGTCGTTTCGATACACAAACAAAAAAAAAGAGTTGTGAGTCATTATATCTTTTTTTTAATGTGTTGTCAATCCCACAACAAAATCCTCACAAGATCCTCATAGATAAATCTTCATACAGGATCCGGATCCCAATTAACCCATATATATATATATATATATATATATATTAGTTGTGTCCCGTGCCTCCAGCACTACATGGACAGTAGAATTTGTCCCAAATTTTGGACGGTTCAGACGATTTATTAGGGTGAGCGAGAAATTCAAAATTAGTTGTATTTTGCTTTTTATATATATATATATATATATATATATATATATATAGCAAGGATCAAGTGCATACCCCTTATCTTACTCACCCGTGCTTACCCTCCTTTAGGCGACGGTTTCGATCATACAACCGTCGTTTATACTTTTAGCGACGCTATATGTTGTCCGTCGCTAAAAGTATAGACGACGGTTGTATGACCGAAACCGTCGCCTTAAGGGGGTAAGCACGGGTGAGTAAAATAAGGGGTATGCACTTGATCCGGACCGTATATATATATATATATATATATATATATATATATATATATATATATATATATATATATATATATACTAGATGTGTCCCATGCCTCCGGCACTATATGGACGGTGAAATTTATCCCAAATTTTAAACGACCCAAATGATTTATTGAGTGAACGAAAAATTTAAAATCATTTATATTTTATTAAATAGATATATTTAATTGTTTTTTCCAATAACTCATTTCTCTTTGTCATAGTAAATGATAAATCATTAAAATTATTAATTATTACATTTATGTAATGAGTATTTGTATTTATTTATTAACGATCTTATTTTTTTTCCCTCTTATATGGTTTTAAAGGGTGTCTTCAAAGTATGAGCTACTTTAATATTAAAAATTTACAACTAATTTAAATTGTTACTATTTATCATAAGGGCTATATGTATATACACAGCTGTGTATTACACAGTAGGCCTAGGACGACAGATTTTTTGGGTTATAGCGACGGTAAACTGTCGCCATAGCCCAGAATAGCTATGACGACGGGTGAAACCGTCGCTATAGCCCAAAAAATCGTCGCTATAGCCTACTGTGTAATACAGAGCTGTGTACACACATTTTTCCCTTATCATAATGACTTTTGATTCCTCTATTTATAATTGCAATGAATAGATTGTAATTATTAAAGGTGTCATGAGATTTTTAAAATCATTTGCTTCCAAAATATCACACACAAATATGTTTTTTTTATTTAAATTAAATTTCTCCCACGCTAATGTGGAACTTAATTACTGGCATGCAAGAGAGATCTTCTAATACTATTAAGAACTCTTCAAGGTGGACATGAAAATTAAATATGAGTATATTTAAATTTTATTTATTTATATTTTTATCCATTATTAGAGATTAAAATATAAATAAATAAAATTTAAATACACTTATGTCCAATTTTCATGTTTATATAAAGTTATTCAGCCTATCGCAAAAGGATTACTCTCAATATCAAAACGGTGCACGTTGAAGGGTGTGGGGTCAGTGGAAAAAAAATTATTTTATAATATATGATAAATTTAGAAAAAATTCAAGTATGAATAAAATTGACCCCATTGAAAATTTATAAATTTTGTAATATACTGGGTCAGATTGAATTTTTAATAATTTTCTCATTTCCATATTAATTTTACTTCTTGATGTATGGATCTTCCTCTAATATTTTTAAAATAAATAATAATCTAATTTATATTTTTTATAACATAAAAATTTAAATCTTTATTAACAAATTTGTGATTAGAAAGACGTATTAGGAGTCAATATGTATGTATATATAATGTTATTACTTGTTATATTAATAATATTGTAACCAGATATATATTTAACATGTGCAATCGGTCAAAAATACAAATTTATCTTAAAAAATTATTCGAGACCGTTGCCCCCGAACCCCCGTCAAATTATTTATAGCATCACAATATTTTAACTCCACTAATAAAAATTATGGCTTCACCATTGCCTGTTCTTGTAAGAATATAATGATTTAGGGGTGTTTGATAAAAACTGAATGAATCTGAATGAGAAAAGCTATTTGTTAATTGACATGTCTGAAACATCTGAATGACAAAACTTTATTATTTTACCCCTCTAAAAAATTTAAAATTATTATAAATTTATTTAATATTACTTAATATAATAGTTGATTTTTTTAAAATTTATTTTTATTTCATTCAGCTGCTCATTCAGCTAAAAAAATCTGACTTAGACATTCAACTCGTTCATCTTACCTATTCAGCTCCATTCAGTTCTAAACAAACACCCCCTTAGTCTAAATCCTAAATTATTACTCCATGTATTAAAAGTTAAAACAATGGACCGTCCGCTTTTTATGAGTTTTCAATTAAATCATTTTTTCTCAAAAATTTCCAACAAACATATTACAAATATTGGGATGACAATTTGACTCGAAATTGAACAATTTGTTCAAATTACATTTTTCCCTTCTAAGAATTCTTCATTTGCTATCGAAAATTATTATTGTTGTGTAAATTATTTTGGTTTGGTTTGTAATTTAGGCTTCATTTAAAAAAAAGTAGTTAAATAAATTAGTTATAATTTAATATTTATTTTTAAACTCTTGGGATGTGCACTGTGATTTAAAACCTTAAAACAAATAAAAGAGCACTATTTCCATACGTAATTTTGATATTTCCACATGATTTTATCTCACGAGTAAGAGTGTAAACGAATCGAACCGAAACGAACAAAGCTGTTCAAATTCAACTTGAAAACGTTAAGTTCATACTTAAATTTGAATTGTATTTGAAAAATTATACTCAGATTCGACTCGACTTGAATATTTATTACTTAAATTCAATTAATTTTATTTAAACTACTCGTAAACTTCAAATTCAAACTCGTATTACAGTCTCCACATAATAACTAGCTTTATAATAAATATAATTATAAATTAAATTTGTTATTTTATTCAAAAATGATGAAATATATTTACTATAACACTTTACAAATATAAAATCACAATTAAAATTAAAAAACACAAAATAATAATTAATTATTCTAATTTGATTTAATTTTGTATATATTATAAGAAAATGTATTGAGTATGTAATCGAATATCGAATATGTATCGAATCACAATCGAGAATTCGAGTAATTTGAATCTTGAACGAGTCAAATATAACCTTACTCAGATTCTATTTATATTTTTATTCGAACTATTTTTTATATTTATATTTGAATCATATTATTAACAAATTTGAGTCTCCCTCATATTTTTTCGAGTCGAACCGGAATTGAACTCAAACTGTTGGGTCGTGATATTTCTCCTATTGGGACGAATGGATTGGGCCTACTTATTCAGTTAGTCCATTGGGTCTTCACTATTGGGTGTTGACATTATTGGGCCTAGTCACTTTATTATCTTTGTTAAGTCCTTCTAATATCAGACCAAATCAGTGGGTCGACCCATCAGATATTTAAATATCTACATCTTTGACCAGTGATGATGACAAAGATATGACTGACTGGTATCTTACATGGCATTAATGAGGATTGGACAGTTGGTCAGCGGGGAACAGAGGGGGTGAGATTAACAGGAAAACTACCTGCAGTGGGTAGGGTCAGGAGGGTCAGTGGCACAAGGAACCGAGTCTTGTATTATAGCAAGGAAGTCTTCGTAAAACAGGTACGTTTTACATTCATATATATACACACAAAACTGAGAATATCGCTATCTCTTTCTCAATACACTAGACATTACATTCCTCCATTGTTAATCTTGTGAACACGTATACTGACTCTCACGCCTGAGCTATCCCCCGACGGAACAGCCGTCAAGCTTGTGGTGTTTATCGTGTTTACTGTGCAGGATCAGGACGTCTTACGTGTTTGGGACGTGGCAGAAGATCTTGGCGTTAACATTGGCGCTAGAAGGAGGACTTTCTAGTGTTCTTGAGTTATCAATCACAATATTTTCAGTTGTTTTATATCGGAAGTTATGGCACGAATTAGGGGGTTCTCCTTCGAGATCCCCCGGCGAAGCCCGAAGATAGTTGGTCTTTGCTGCTGACAAGGAGCATGATCATGGCCGAAGGCAAGTAAAAGGCATCCCACCTAGAACTCGGCACCGAAGTGGTCAGGCTGATGAAGATGGTGGACGAAGCAGATAGAGCTTTAGAGGTTCTCATGGAGCGGAGCAAGGATGTAGCTGAGCAGAGCAAGGATATAGTTGTTCAGATTCTTCGGATTGCCAAGATGAGGGACAAAGCATTCAATTATGTCCAGTCTGAAAGATGTGGTACGCCTAAAGATGGACAACCGTGAGTTGAAAAGCATTCTATACACTTTGAGGACATGTCTCAAGGTGATCCTCATGACCAAAGAAGACCAAACAGCCATTTTCTTGATTGACCGAAGAGGGTATTCCGCCCTATTGGTCTTCGGGATTATGGTCGAAGCAGAGTAAATGAAGACCCAACAGCCATTTTCTTGATTGACCAAAGAGGGTATTCCGCCCTATTGGTCTTCGGGATTATGGTCGAAGCAGAGTAGATGAAGACCCAACAGCTATTTTCTTGATTGACCGAAGAGGGTACTCCGCCCTATTGGTCTTCTGGGATTATGGTCGCAGCAGATGAAGAAACTGATCCAGGGAGTATGCACCTCAGAATACAAATAAGGCATTCTGCCTTGAGTATCCTCACCACAGTGACAGAAAGTTTCACTGAAGTAGATCCAGAAATCATACTCCCGAGAGTCCATTAAGGGCACCCCGCCCTGTGGGCACTTGTCTTCGGGGAAATCCATCTAAAGTTGCACCTCCAGATGGAAAGCAGCTGAGGAGTCCGACAAAGCCGTTGCAGTACTTCAGCAGAAGCAGAGCTCGTGGACATTGCATGCAGATGGATATTCCGTTTCGGACATCAGTACAGCAGACTATCAAGGGGTCGATCACAATAACAATTCCATTGCTGATGCATTATCGAAGTTGACCACTACAGATGCTTATAACTTTGATGGCAGACGGCGTCTTTCCCTCAGATCAGATGCTGGCAAAGTAGTCCAAATACAAGAGTGTCAAATTTGCTCTCATTGATGAGAATCTTTATCGAAAGACCTTTTTCATTATCATTGCTCAGACATTTGGCTCCGTCCGAAGCAGAGTATGTTCTTCGGGAAGTTCACAAAGATATTTGTGCCAATTATTTGGCTTGAAGTTGTTGACCTCCAAAGCACTTCGGCAGCGATATTCTTGAAAGAACTGGGGATTCAGCACAGAAAGGCTTCGGTGGCTCATCCACATTCACTTTTTCACAATTGATCCTAGTCCTATTTGTCCTATGGTCACTATGGTGTAAGGAGGTATGGTAGGACTCGTTGGCCATTCGATGGCAGCCCATTTGTTGTTCTACCCCGAGTGGTAGACAAATGATCCTATATTGATTTTACCAGGGTGGTAAATCAATGGTCACTATTGATCCTGGTCCTATTTGTCCTATGGTCACTATGGTGTAAGGAGGTATGGTAGGACTCGCTGGCCATTCGATGGCAGCCCATTTGTTGTTCTACCCCGAGTGGTAGATAAATGATCCTATATTGATTTTACCAGGGTGGTAAATCAATGGTCACTATTGATCCTGGTCCTATTTGTCCTATGGTCACTATGGTGTAAGGAGGTATGGTAGGACTCGCTGGCCATTCGATGGCAGCCCATTTGTTGTTCTACCCCGAGTGTTAGACAAATGATCCTATATTGATTTTACCAGGGTGGTAAGTCAATGGTCACAATTGGTCCTTATATCTTGGCCCTTATATAATTGTTTCACCCCGAGTGGTAACACAAATGTCCTTATATACTTGTTCTACCCCGAGTGGTAAGCAAGATTTTGATAGTGCAAGGAGGATCAGCCGAATTCACTTCACACATGACCGATCTCACACTTCGAAAACGATAAGTATACATTACTTTATTTTGTTCAAGTGTTGAGTTCTGCTCATTCAATACTGTTTATTAAATTCTATCCATTAAATTCAGTTCACTTCATTTCATAAATTAACTGTTATATGCCTTATCTAATTCATGCCCTAAGTTAAGTTCATACATATTAATTGATACTGAATTATTGACAAGAAATGTTCACTCAGAAGTAATAAAGCATGAAGTTGATATTTCATTAAATATTAACTGTTCACATAAAGTTAGAATTTTCACAGAAAGTTCTACAACTAAAGATAAGGAGAGGTCATCTTCAGGCTTCTTCCTTGTCATCGTCACCATCTAAAGAGTCTAGAAGAGTTGGATCTACCTTGGCCCGAGCTTTTTCTTGCCTTTACTTCGGCAGATTTCATATCCTTTCGCATACATATGGACGATCTTATTGTTCAGCTCGGCGGATTTTCTGTATTCTGCCTGGATATCCTTACGAAAGTCTTCGGTTAGTGGCGGACTCAAATTCTTAAGGGCCCGAAGCTCTTTGAGATCTTCTTCGAGCTTCTGACGATGTACCAGATGCTTTGATCCTTTAGCTTGACAAATTGATATTTATATCAGCGGTGACTTGATGAGTGGCCCGGGGCATTTTCAAATCTTCTCTGGTTTGGGCAAGGTCTTTCTGAAGGTACTCATTGTCGTGAAGAGCAACTTTGAGACTACTTCTATCTTTCATCAAAGCAGATTTAAGCAGGGTATTCTCTCTTCGAGTAGCCTTCTCTTCAGCTTCGGTCTCTTGGTATTTGGCACGGAGGCGTCCGAAGACAGTGTTTGCCTCCGGATGATCAGTGTCCATGATAGAGCTGTTGCCAAACCGGTGGTTGTCGATATTACGGACGAAGGAGTTGTAGAGCTCAAGTGAGAAATTCTCTTCTGATTTTGGCTGGTGAGTGGGGGATTTTGGGTTTTCAGACCTGAAGTCCGAGGAGGTTGGTTATCTTTTCCGAGCAATTTTGGATGATCACTTCACTTGTCCTTCGGGCTCCTCGTCAGAATCAACGGTTTCAACCAGGGTGGTTGGCGGAGGATCGATTTCTGTTAGAGGTACTTGTGGTTCTTCGGAAGTCGGGGAATTTACTTGGGTTTTCCTATTTTTGGCGCGAAGGATTCGGGTCCGTTCGTCAGAGGGCATATCGAGGAGGCACTCGGTGTGATTTTGCGTCGGGATGTGTTTGGGATTTCGGCCAGCTTGCTTTCTTCGGCGAGGTTGGCTTCTCCCTTCGATAGGAGTTGTTTCGGTGGCTTGAAGCTCTTCAGTTGGTTCATCGGCAGAGGTTGGCGAAGATGAGGAACAATTGTTCACGATAACTACTGATAGAAAATGAGAGTTAAACAATAAAGTGGGTTCGAGACTTACAGTCATGGTCTTACAACCATGCTTGTTTACTCGGAAGTTCGAAGCTCCATTCCTTAATGTGAATCTTCTCTAGAAGGCTCGTCATTTTTCTCACTCGTTCTGTTGAAATATTTCCGAAGTTTGCAGAGATTCGATGGGAAGTGGTCCAGTTAGGTATGGAGGAGACTTCGGGTCCTTTGACAAAAAACTACTCCTTATGCCATCTTTGGTTGCTCGATAAGAGTGTCCATTAGTGGTCGCCTCTCGATTTGGGATTTGAACTCGGAGCCTCTATTTTGCTAAAGTTCGGATTGAGAAAAATAATGTCAAGGTTGCTTCTTTCTTTTGCCAACACGGACTTCCGGATGGCGTTATCTCTTCGGCATTCTCTTCGGTATCTTTTTCGGCTTCTTTGTATTTGAGACGGAGGTACCCGAAGATAGTGTTTACTTGCAGATGACCAATATTAATTGATTAGTTCAGATTGATGGTCAAATCTCAAGTTCCTTTAGTCTGGTATTTCACTCCTTCACCCATCGGTTCCATGATGGAATTATTGCCGAACCGATGATCATCGGTGTCGCCATAGCTTCGGGCCTAGATTCATAAGAAAATGGTTTTTGTGGCAAAGGTCTGAATTGATCGGGAGGCGATGAAATATTTGTTGTTATATGTTCGGCTGGAGCAGGCTCCTCAATTGGACTTTCGATCTTAATTTATGCTGCTATTTGATGTTCACCAGATGGGCTTCGGTAAACCGTATTTTGGGCCTTTATTGATCTTATTATAAATCCTTTTGTCCTGAACCGGTGCCATTTATAGTTTCCTATTAAATCTCCTGTTTAATAAAAAACTAGGGGGCAATGTTGGGTCTTGATATTTCTCCTATTGGGCCGAATGGATTGGGCCTACTTATTCAGTTAGTCCATTGGGTCTTCACTATTGGGTGTTGACATTATTGGGCCTAGTCACTTTATTATCTTTGTTAAGTCCTTCTAATATCAGACCAAATCAGTGGGTCGACCCATCAGATATTTAAATATCTACATCTTTGACCAGTGATGATGACAAAGATATGACTGACTGGTATCTTACATGGCATTAATGAGGATTGGACAGTTGGTCAGCGGGGAACAGAGGGGGTGAGATTAACAGGAAAGCTACCTGCAGTGGGTAGGGTCAGGAGGGTCAGTGGCACAAGGAACCGAGTCTTGTATTATAGCAAGGAAGTCTTCGTAAAACAGGTACGTTTTACATTCATATATATACACACAAAACTGAGAATATCGCTATCTCTTTCTCAATACACTAGACATTACATTCCTCCATTGTTAATTTTGTGAACACGTATACTGACTCTCACGCCTGAGCTATCCCCCGACGGAACAGCCGTCAAGCTTGTGGTGTTTATCGTGTTTACTGTGCAGAATCAGGATGTCTTATGTGATTGGGACGTGGCAGAAGATCTTGACGTTAACACAAACTATTTGACTCAGCCTTACTCACAAGAAAGTAGCGTGAATCCTATCTTATGTAAGAGGAGCACATAGAAATACCAAAATTACACGTGAAATTAACATTTCCCAACAAATAGTGTGGTGTTGGAATGGCAATTACTCGAGCATGAACCTGAACCTTGCCGGGGCGATCCTCACGGTTGCCATCTCTATACTCCAAAACAAAATAGGTAACAAACAAGTCCAGGATCATTTCATATAACTAGCTACACCTTGTAACCAACAAGAATTTCAAGTCATATATCATCATCATCATCACTATGCATACAATACGAAAGCAAGCTCCTTTCTGCCTCAAAGTACACGTTTGTGGGTGTGCTTGAGCTTATTAAGAAGGAACTGACTATTTCACATTAAACATAATCATAGTAGTACCAAACAACCAACCCCCCCACCCCCCCCCCCCCCCCCCCCAAAAAAAAAAAAATTATCCTTTTTTGTCTTTCTTCCTTTCCATTTTTGGCGGTTTCCCAAATTTGGCAACAAGGGATAAAGTATGGGAAATATTCAAATTTAATTTATTTTTTTCACATGAAATCCTCTTCCAGTTCTTGCAAGGACTTCTGGGTCGAAGCTATGTCTTTATTAGATGTCATCTTGTCAGCTACCATTAAATTCTTGTAGCTCCTAAGCTCCGCTTGTCTCTCCTTTTCCAGCCTCTCTAACTCCTCCCTTCGTTTCTGCAAAAGCAACGGAATGTTTGGTACTACTTCAAAGCAAAAAACAATAGTAACAAAATACATAATTACATAATACATATCAAAATGATTGCTTTGGCAGAGACTACGAAACTTCCACAATTCACAACACATGTTCATAAGCAGTGAGGTTGGCAATTACAGTAAGAGAATGATGTATCATACCTAGACGGTCTGGTTATGTATTAGAGGTGAGAATGATAACATATACAGACTGTTGTTTGATTTGTGCGATGAACACTTGACAACTTTTTGCTTTCACAAAAATTACACGCTGGAAACCTGATTTTACCTACCAATTACTGTTAACAACCATCAATAACCAACCCTCTTCCATCCTGAGAATCTTATTTTAGCTATCAAACACGCCACCTTTTTTCTCTTCCTATTTTTAGTTAATGAAACACCTCAACACTAGCCTTTACTCTAAACCACCATAAACCATTTGTAGGTCTTTATTCTACTAAGTCTTTATTCTTTAAACAATTAAACCTATAATACATTATTTACAGCAAAGGATAAAAAATATAAATTATACATGAGAGCAGATGGAACCGACTCTATCTGGCGATGGGTGAACAGAAGAAGCAAGTATAGGACCCAGGGGAATGAATGGAGTGCGAAATTATGTTCTCCATCAGTCACTCATTCCAGCATTTGGAAGTTTAACTCTCATGGGTTGTTCACTCTCTAGTTTGGGTGTTAGCAATAGCACTTGCACTATATTCTGGGACGATGTTTGGGTAAGTAAAATTTCGCCAATATGCAGCCTTTACATTGATAATGCTAGAAATTACAATTTGTGACTCGTTCTCGGATAAGTGACTAAGGAAACCAAACTGAGTCGCGAAGATTTAGACAACTTGGTCGCTTCTATGAACCGTGCTACCGAAGGTCTATGCTCCATAGATAGTTTTGTTGTCTTTTTCACTTGTAGTGTTTTTAACTTGCTTCTAGAAGGATATTTTCTCCTCCCTTTGCATTGTATTTTTGTCTCTCCATTTAAATAAAAAGTTCTTTTATCTTAAAAAATAAACAGTAGAATATTACTCATACCCATAAATTTATATTAAATTTCATATGGATGTTGGCTATATGGTACAAAGGCACCCATGATAACAATACAGTGTAACAGACACATCTTTATCTCGTCCAAAATTAGCCAAGAAAATTAGAGACTCACTTTATCTCTCAGCAGTTGTTTCCTTTCCGCTCGTTCTGCTGCATTAACTGACTCGCGCTCAGCTGCATCCATAAAATATAAGATAAATATTCAGTGAGTTGTTTTACTTGTAAGAATACAGAGAATACGAAGAAGGTACAAGTAAAAACTAGTCATCATAAAGAATAACAAGATCCATTATTGCGGAGTTGTCAGATACTTTTTTCAATTAATAAAGCCTAAGAACTATTTCCGTTAAACTTAGGTGTCAAAGGCTATTATTCCATCTAATTACAAAAACAGCGGAGATGAAAAAAGAAATACCTTTCAAATCAGGTGTCCTTTCCACTTTTGTCTTGTTTAATCTATTAACTACCTCATTAATCCGTTTCTCTACTCTGACAGTGCGGACCTGAACACAGCACCAACATCAGACAAGGAGCTAACTATAGCTAACACTTTCATTGTGCGCAATTCAAACAAAAAAGTAAAGCAGCTTGGAAAGCAAACTAGCCCAAGCCAACATGAATATAAACTTCAGTACCAACCGACTCCTCACCATTTTTGGATTGTGAAAACCAACTTGGCCAACATCCATAGAAGCAGTCTTCTTCAAATTTTGCCAGGGAGTGTATACAACATCGATATTGTTCACCTTGTTTCCTGCCACATAACAAGCAAAAATTCAACATCAATGAAATAATACAAATATGAAAAAGGAAGATATACACATGCTATGTAGAAGGAAATTGTTACTTCTTCGAGTAAAGAGCACCTAAAGTCAAGATTGTCCTTAGCAGACAAGATAATAAAAGAACAATCCTTAATTTTGGAATACATATTACAATCCTCAGTAAATTTGACGAGGTTAAATTGCCAAACTTTCTTTAGACTAAATTCTCTCTTCTTTTCTGTCAACTCCTTGACACAAAAAAAAACATTAATTATGAGTCAGTTGACTGAAATGTAATAGAACAGAAAATCATTGTAGAATTTGCCTTGTATGGAATTTGCTTTGACTAGCTGAGCACAATCTTCCAGTAGACCTTCTGATATATCATCAACAGTCTGACCCTTGTGTAATCTCACATAAACATGGGCCGAAGACATTTTATCAACATGGAACCTGCGGTAGAAGAAATCCTGTCAAGGAAATACTAAAATTAAAGAAAGAATTATCATTGAACATAAGAACATAAGAACATAAGAACATAAGAATATAACTGGTCCTTGACGGGGATCACAAGTCAAGAGAAAATCAAAGGTTTTCATATTTATTATTTCAAGTTTTTATTATATTTAATGTAAGAGTAATTGATGTAATTTATATATTAGTGGGGATTTAGGAATTGAAGTAGTAAGGGTATTTTAGTCTTTAGTACTTTTATTATTCCCCAAGTAATATCAAGGTATTGAGTCTATAAATATTATTATAACCCCCAAAAGTTAATTAGATAACAAATTATTGATATTGAATTTGATTACTATTATTTATACCGTAGAGGTATTCAATTCATCTTAGTTTTGAATTGTTGATTCATGGAGTTGATACACTTAGAGATGTTCACCGGTAAAAAATCGGACTGAACCGGACCGAATACTGATAGTACCCAAAATATGGTACCAATATCGGTTGAACCGGTATACTGGACCGATTAGCCAGTTCGGTACCGGTTTTTACCTTGCTAGAACCGGCCCCAATTTTAAACCAAAACTCAGCCCAATTTTAAACCAAAACTCAGCCCAATTTTAAACCAAAACCGGCCCAAGAAAGAGCAACCCAAGACTTGCTTTTAAGCCGAAATTCGACCCAAGGTCAAGCAACCCAAGACTTGTACCATGCCCAGCTTTCTTTAAGCCAAAATTCGGCCCAATAAAAAATAAAAGACTTGGAAGTCTTTTTATAAGAAAAACTTCCTTAGACTTTTATAAAATAACCAATGTGGGACTTGGCTATTAAGGTCATGTGTCTTTTAAGAAGGAAAACTTCCTTAGACTTTTATAAAAAAACCAATGTGGGACTTGGAGAAAACTTCGTTAGACTTTTATAAAATAATCAATGTGGACTTGACTATTAAGGTCTCACTTATAGTTTTTTTTATAGGAAAACTTCCTTAGACTTTTTATAAATTAACCAATGTGAGACTTGGAGACCACCAAGTATTAAGGCCTTCCTTAAATTGCAAACAACCATATTCTATCCAATTAATTAAGAATTTTATTCTAACTTTGCAGCAAATCTTTCCCAACTTATTGATAAATAATTTAAGTTTATCTAATTTCTTTTACTTTTACCAATTTAATCAATATAGAACTTGTAAACCACCAACTATTAATGTATTTAAGTTTATCTAATTTCTTTTACTTTTACCAATTTAATCAATATAAAACTTGTAAACCACCAACTATTAATGTTTCCCTTGGTACTATTTTTATAAAAAAAAAACTTTACTTGATACTTGATAGTCTTTTTATAAGGAAAACTTCCTTAGACCTTTATAAAATAACTAATTTGGGATTTGGCTATTAAGGTCTCACTTGATAGTCTTTTTATAAGGAGAACTCCCTTGGACCTTTGTAAAATAACTAATGTGGGACTTGGCTATTAAGGTTTCACTTGATAGTCTTTTATAAGAAAAACTTCCTTAGACTTTTATAAAATAATCAATGTGGGACTTGGCTATTAAGGTCTTACTTGGTAGTTTTTTAATTTTTATTAATTAATGTGGACTTGCAAACAACCATATTCTATCTAATTAATTAAGACTTTTATTCTAACTTTGGAGCATATATTTCCCAACTTATTGATAAATAATTTAAATTTATCTAATTTCTTTTACTTTTACAAATTTAATCAATATGAAACCTGTAAACCACCAACTATTAAGGTTTCCCTTGGTACTCATTTTATAAGGAAAACTTCCTTAGATTTTTACCAATTAACCAATGTGGAACTTGAGTACTTGATCTTCACTTGGTTGTTTTTTATAAGGAAAACTTTCTTAAATTTTTATTAATCAATGTGGGACTTCCAAACAACCATACATTTATGTTCTCTTATCTTACCAATATCACACATTGTCTAATTTGTGTTCACTTGTCTTACCTCTATTTTATAAATAGGGGAGACCACCAATAATTTCATCAAGTCCTAAATATTCTATTATGTCTTTTCTTGTGTTATTTCTATTATATAAATAAAGAAGACTTTAAGCCAATTCTACAAGGCTAAGTAAAAAAATTATTTAAAAAGGGTTTTTGACTGGTACAACTGGGTATGTACCGGACCTATGAAACTGGTAACCGGTACCGAAAACCGGTTTATACCGAACCGGTCCCGAACTGTTTTTTTTACCAAACCGACCGGTTCGGACCGGTCCGGTTCACCTAGAAAACCGAAATTACTGAAATTGGTGAACAACCCTAGATACACTTGACAGACCCTAGTGATTTAGATGTGGAGTTTAAATACTAGTTTCAATTTCGTTATTTGCTATCAATACTTGTTTTTTTGGTATCAGAACTGTCTTGTTTTCTTCCATTGTCGCTGCTGTCCTCATTAGTTAATTTGTTGCAGCCTCCTTTTGTTTCTTCTAGTGAGAAGACCGGTAACCCTAATCTTATAAATATCTCGCCAAAATTACACTTTATAACTCACAGTCTCCTTTCAAGTTTAAGTTTTACCCTATAATTTATACCTTATAGAATTTTACCCCTACATCTTCTATAACTAACTACAAAACTTCTATTTTTTTCAGCCTTATCCTAGTTTATTATTTTCTTTTCTGTAAACCCCTTTAGTCAAATAAATATTTTTTAACCCATTATTCCAATGTCTCGAGCCTCTAAAGAATTAATTACCGAACCAAAAGAGTATATTTGATCCCTCGATGATGAAAGTGACTGAAACACAACCAAGAAGAACATAGATGGGATATGACTGTTGCATAAGACAACCTTGAAAATTTGAAACGTGAAAATTGTTAAATCCACAATAAAAAATGTTATTTCTACAACAAAAGTGACGCTATAGATAGCGACAGTTTTCACCGTCGCTATACATCTACAACGACACTTTTGTTGTGGAAATAACAAAAAGTGTTGTGAATTTAACAATTGTCAGTATCAAGATGAGCAAAAAAAAGCTGAAGCACAGAAACTTCAACAAGTTGAAGCAAAAGAATGTCGAAAGGATTGTTTCTATATGTTCTAATTCGAAGGATGACATCTCTGTTATAAAAGATGGGCTTAATGAATTGTTGACACATTTGAGCTAAAAAAGTAAATATTGATAATTTTGAAACTACAAATATTTGTACTGTCGACGATATTATTTCTCAGCCATGTGACGTGTTCGTGGATGGTTAAAGCTCTACAAGTTGAAACTGAAATTATGTGTGAACAACAAATTAAGCAAAACTTTGAAGTTGCTTTTGAGTTGTTCGTCACCGAGCAGAAGACGGTTCGAGAAGCTGATTCGGTCCAAGTTGATAATATTGAGTTCATCATTCCGATTAATCTACTTACAACGCCTTTGAATGCTAAATCAGTGCTCGTCAATTTTGTTCCTAATTTTTTTTGAGACATTTGGTATGATGCTCTCCAAAATGTCTACATGTTTTCTCCTGGTACAAATAAGTTCATGGATGATTCTGGCATGTTACAAAACTCAAGGTCCAATTTTCTTCAAGGGGAGAATGATGGGGATCAGAAGTCAAGAGAAAATCAAATATTTTTCATATTTATTATTTCAAGTTTTTATTATATTTAATGGAAGAGTAATTGATGCAATTTTTTATTAGTGGAGATTTAGGAATTTAATAGTGATTTAGGATTTTAAAAGTTAGTAAGGATATTTTAGTCTTTAGTACTTTTATTATTCCAAAATAATATCAGGGGTATTGAATCTATAAATATTAATGTAACCCCACAAGTTAATTAGATTACACATTATTGATATTGAAGTTGATTACTATTATTAATACAATAGAAGTATTCTATTCATATTAGTGTTGATTCGTGGAATTAATACTTGACAGACCTAATGATTTAGACGTGGAATTTAAATCCTAGTTACAATTTTGTTATTTGCTATTAATACTTGTTTCAAAATCTGTCTTGCATTAGTCCTATCTTAAAAGCCAACACAAATTATTTTCCTGCAATAGAGGAACCATCAAACGAGTCTTATAGAATTAGAAAGTTGACCAAAATAAGATTTAAGCACGATGCTTTGATTTGAAAAAAGTTGATTGCATGAGCCCACCCAATACAAAGTATAACCTACTTTCAACCAAACTACGACTAACATCATCTCACTTCTAGGAACTTAACTAGCATCCTTTGGCTTCTTCACCATTGTAAAATTTCAAGTGATGCAATATGAACTAAATCCAACAATTGTCACCCTAAAAACAAAATTTATTTCAACAACCCATTCTGCCTATAATAAATTTCCAATAAAAAGATAGGTCACAACAGAATATCATGTCTCCAAAACTACAAACCCATTCCTTAATACAAATATTCAAAATCAAAGACTACATTAAGCAATGTTCATAGTTGGACTAAAAGCATTTTGTGCAAATTAAGTCATCTTTTTAACATTGAGGTACTGCTTCGATCCCCCCAGAAAGGTGTTCATTTGTTGTTTTATATTTTCCTATTACATCTCAATATATCAAAAATGCTGGGATTAAGTTTATACTAAATAAATTTAGAACCACAAAGTACTGACTACCATTAATTTTGATAAATTATAGAGAACAGTTTCCAGTAACCAACAAGTATTTATTAAGCAACTAAGCATAATTATGTTTTTCTCTTTACAAGCTTTAATTAGGACGTCAATGATAAAGCGGAGCGGGGTACACTAGTGTAGTTAAAGGCACACCTAGGCGCACCATCCCAGCCCACGTTGGGCACCTCGCCTGAGGCGAGGCTCCTTCACTTAGGAACACTCGAGGTGCGGATCTCATCGAAATTGTGTAATTTTTTTCCCTAAGCAATCTAGACCATCCTCCTCCTCTAGTTAAGTCTCTCCCTTCTCCTTATCTCTTTTTTTATTCCCTTCTCTTGCCCAAAAAAAAAGTTATTTTACAAAATACAAAGGGGTTATGCTACCCAATTTTTTCCAGAAATTTGGGTACTTTACTACACTAATATTCATGTGTTTACTAATGTATTAAATAACTAAAAATGTGTATATAACTTATAAGTATTTTTTTTAAATATTTAAATGTGCATTTATAATGTTGGTTAGTGTTTACTACTTGAATATATATATATATATATATATATATATATATATATATATAAGATTGTATGTATTTAACTATGTACTCATGCGGAATGTAATTATGATATTGATTATATTAGTGTATCACTATTGAGTATACTACATAGGTATGGTCCTTGAACTTGTTATAGAAACTTTTCGAACAGGCTTAGAAATTTGTAAAATTACTTATGGATGATAAATTTGATTCATAAATAATTAATTATGTGTATATAAATATATTTTTAATTTTTTAAAAAATATATGTGCCTCACTTCGATTAGGCGTGCGCCTAGAGACATTTGCGCGACAGTGCGCCTCATGCCTTGAATAACAATGGCTGGGCATAAATAAAGTTATAAGTTTAAGGTTACATTAGGATGCTTAAAAAACATTTTAGCCCCCATTTTGCAATTGCATTCTTTGCCAACTTTCTCTTCTCTATACCGGTTTCCTTGTTTCGACCTTAACTCTCAATGTCTTTAGCGCCGTCACTCAAGTGACTTCATCAGTATCCATAATTTCTTAGGTAAACAACAAGCTTCCCAAAATATTAAAAAGAATACATGTCAAAATAACAATTCCAAATATTCACACATAGTACTGTCGAATTAGATAGATAGAAGACTAGGAAATGGTACACATTCATTGGATATATGGCATAACTTGTTACCATTTTATAATATATTGTTAACGAAAAAACTAGGTTAAATCACACAATGAAGGGCATCAATAGAGCTAAACTGAACAGAAGTGTCCCAGTAAACAGCCCAAATCATTTATAAAAACATAACATAACAAATATAGCACAACCAATAGCTCCCCTCTTCATAATTAAACCCCAAAAAATAAAAATAAAAATAGCAAAACAGAAAACCGATATAGCATCATCCAAGCTTCGAGGACTAGTAAATTTAGACAATAAGCAGCATTTAAAACTGAAACATAAAACATAACATAACATACCTGTAACACAATTAAACCAAAAGGATTGAATTTTTTTACACAAGCATCAATTCATTGGACACAAGCAACAAACTGTGCGCAAAATCGTAGAGTATAATTATATATAGAGAGAGAGAAAATGGAAAAAACCAAATGTCTTCGGGGAAGCCGTATTTGATGAGCTCTTCGTTCTCGTGCTTGTCGAGACCCATGAAAATGGTGTAGTCTCCGGCTTCCGGGCGGGCTTTGAAGTAGAACACCATTTTTCACGCCCTCCCAAATCCCAACCACACACACAAAGTAGTAGAAGAAGAAGAAGAAGAAATACAAATTAGGGTTTTCAATTTCTGTTAAAAATTAAAACCGTACTTTCCGCATCTTACTATGCTCTGTTTGGCATCTCGTTTCGTAGTAAATCCAATTTTTAGTTGTTTCCATTTTCATTTGTTATGAAGTCAAACTTCCCTAATTTCCTTTCTTTTGCATTTTGATTTTTAAAATTAGTTCCTAAAATTCTAAAATTTAAAATTATATAATTCACTTACATTTTATATATGATAAAATCTTTAATTTATAATACTTTTCATACAATTTTTAATTATTGTAACTGTATTAACTAAAATCAACTAAATGAAATTTAAGACTTTTAAAATCTTTATGGGAAACAAAATGATTATCTATTTTACTTATTTATATATAAGGCTGAAAAGGAATCGGTCTGGTTGGGAAAAAATTGAACGGGACTCGAGTTCGTATATAGGCGAATCGATTTTGAGCAGTCTTTATTATTTGACTCCTAAAACGATCTGAATGTGAGAAAAGTCCTACTCTGTTTGTTTTCTCCATGAGTAGCTCGATATATTTCGAATCATTCTCCACGAATTCGATCGAATATGTTCGATTATGGTTCGCGAGTATGAATATATGTAAAGCTGAGTTTGATTCATGGGTGGCTGGGCTTCTAACGATTCTCTTCCTTAGTTGGGTCAATTCAGTACTTTCACTTCCTCCTAAAGTCTACTTCGTTAAGTTCCTTCAATGTTCACGAATCATAAGATGCACCTTTATTTTTTGTCTGGAAAATAACAATTGACAATTTTTTTCATCATTTATTTGTAGATAATCTCAAGATTTGCAGATGCATGACTATGATTTGAGAGAATTATAGGGCTTAACTTTGTAAGTTATCGGTCCCTAAATTTATTTATATAACCCGAATTTCATTTTTCCCAAATCATTCGAAACTCTAGTTTTATTTTCTTCTAAACTCTCAACCTAAATTTCTTCAAAATGTCAAATTTTGAGTCTATTACTGATGAGAATAAATTATGTTATGTTTTTATTCCTTAATGCTTAATCTTTTGTATTTATTTTGTGCCTACATATACTCATTATTCTTATATTTTTATTTAAGGTGCAATTAAATGTTTTTCCTTTTTAATTATATTAGTTTATTTAATTAATATGTTTTATTTTATTTTGTAGAATTTAATATTTTATTACAATAAAGTCAATATATTGGTGATCAAACAATATTTAATGCTCCTATTCATAGAGGGAAAGAAACAAGAAGAATCTGACACGGAGGTGGAACAATTTTGGTGTGCAAGTCAAATCTAATGAAGGAAAGGAAAATCTATCTAGAAAGTCTCTTTGAAGGAAGTTGATTGCCACTAAGAGGTTGAAACTTACATGAAAAAAAATTAATGTGTTATGCCAATAAATAGAGGATTACCAAGAGAGCTTAAGGACTTGTATACAAACTTTTCTCTATATTATTTTTTGGTGTTTTTCATGGCCATGTGTGGCTAAACTTCTATTCTTGATTTAAGGAGACGAAAGCCTCAAAATTATTACACTGTAAGATCCAATTGTTTTTAATTGTCAATTATTATTTTAAGTATTGATTATTCTTCTGTGCTTAAATTCCATGATTGAATCGTTTAATTGCTAGGTTGCAAATTAGTTTATTATTCATTGAAATCTACTGCTAAATTAGACATCAAATCCGTAATTTGTTTGGTCACTCTAATTTGAAAGGTAACTAAGATTAATAATTGACTGCAGATCACGAGATTATTATATCTTAGGAAGAATATTCGACAAAATTAAATGCAACCGTTTGTGCTTTTGTTGTTTAACTTCATCGATCTTTCTAATTCTTAAAGCATCTACTAGATTAAACTTTAAGCACTTGTCTCAGGTTTTTTAGTAGTTTGGATTCTTTAGATCGCTTGTTTCTATCTAACTAAAATTAAGGAAAGACGTGGAATGATTCTAAATGGTGAATTGATTCTAACGATGAATATTTAAAGTACTAATTGTTTATGTTTGTATCAATTATCAGTGCAAGTTTCTGAAGGTGGAAGTTGAATTAATCCAAGGCTCGTTTTCTTGATTTATTTCATTAGATTATTTTGTGTTATTTGTGTATTTGTTTACTTTATTCAACAACATTCAAAACCACCCTTTTTGGTATATAAAGTATAAAAATAGATTAATCATTCTCTGTGGGATCGACTCTTGCTTGCACTACTACATTAATATTGTTCGTAGTAAGGTTTTATTTATGGTTGTCTGCGACAACACACCAATTACTAGTACTCAACTAACCAGTGTTAAAGATAATGGTAATAGATGTTCAATTTTGAATAATTTTCGATATGGGTCATAGTTTAATTTTTATTTTCATTCAGAGTTCTAATTAACTTTTCATTATTTATTTGTCTTTTTTTTTCAAATGCCTTGGTCAATCAATCACCGCCAGTAATTAATCCTTCACGAGACGAGCCTCTGATAATGGCAATACTTCTACCACCAGTGATGATGTCATTATAATTGACGATCCTAGGAAATGAGAGAAAGGTAATAAAGAAAATGGAGAAGGAAAAAGAAGAGAAAAACTTCAAAGGTTTGGTCTGAATTTAGCATCATTAAATTACAAGATGGTACCAAAAAAATCCAATGCAATTACTGTTTTACTAAGCTTGCACTGGTTCAACTAGCCATTTAAATAGACACATGTTAGCTTGCACTGTTCGTTTATCTAAAATTGCTGGAAAAAAATAGAATGTGTTGGCTTACCCTAATATTAAAGCTGATGGTAAAATGAGTAATGTAAGACCCCGAATTTATGAAGTAAAAGTATTCAATTTTTCTTATAATTACAATTCAGTAAATGATTATATTGATAAAAGTTTAAAGTTAAGGGTGAGATATGATTTTTTTTCAAAATACGCAAGTGGTTATAAAATATTCAATTGTCGGGGAATATTCTTTTGGTCGTGGAATATTCTTTCTGTCGGAGAATATTCGTGCGATGGCGCAGCCATTTGTGGGCCCCATAACGAATAACTGTTGGATGAAGAAAATGACAAAAATTGAGTTTTTATAAATAACGGCGTAGTTGTTACCGTTAACACTGTTGGAATACCCGGTGGTTAAAATACAGTAATACGCGTTATTGAACAGTAGCACACGGTATTACACAGTATTTTTGAATTATTGATTCTTACGTAAGAAGGAACTACTCAATAATTATTACAGTAATTACTGTTCAGTATTTTATTTTTTATTGATTCAATAATTGCTGCGTTGATATTTTATATTATTATTGTTTCAATAATTGTCACTGCATAGTATCTCCATTATCAGATCAATAATTCATATTATTTGAATAATATTATTAGATAACATTATTGGCAATGTCTAAAAAGTTCTGTCAAGGATAGGTTTGGTCACCTAATTGCGCGTCAGTAAGGAGAAATCCTTATTGGAAAGCCTCCTCTTTCCTGGACACTGCCTGGTTGTCATTATTATAATTCTGTAATATTATTTGTGAATAATTAATTATTTATTTATATGATAAGAAAATATTTATTTGATGTGGATATAAATGATGGATTTATTTATTTGGTTATAAATGAAGGAATTAATGTTGAGGTATTTTATTAGTATTTTGTCAGATTGGAGGTATTAAAAGATCAAATCGGTGTTCTTACAGCTTTATTGTGTGAGTTATAATATTTAATCCGACCGTTGGATCGTTGTAATTTTTGGATATGTTATACATATATAAGTTGAGTATATGTCCACAAATTTTGAACCGTTAAAAATGAACGTATAATTTTTTATGAATTTTAAGAGGTAACTGATTCGGAAATTAGGTTTTGGTGGAAAATTCTAGATTTGAGTGGACCCCACTCTTGGTTATTGGGGGAGATGACTGATTTTTGGTGGGTAAAATAGTAGCCGGTAAAGCCATCAAGTAGCAGGTCAAGTCTGCTTCGGCGTGCTAACATTTTTCTATAAATAGAGGGCTAAATTAGAATTAAAAATCACACCAGAATTCATAAGTTTTCTCTCTTTTTCTTTCTAGATTATTGAGTGTATTTTGTGAGTATTTAGATACTTGGTGAATTGATATTCATCAGTGTAAGTTTCCTTCAGCGTCATATCGGATATCCAGTCAGAAGTGCTGCTCTTTTGAGGTAAGGGATTTTAAGGGTTGTTATGTTTTTCATGTTTCGTAACTTTTCAGACCTTAAAAAATTCTGGAAAAATTTGAAATGATATTTTGATGAGTTTATTAATTGTGTCCAAAAATGGCGATTTTTGGATGTATATATTAAGAGTTATGAATTTTATGAGAAAAAACTATTTTAAAAGTAACCGCTTATAACTCCTTGTGGTTAACTCTAAAATTGATAAAATTTTTATTGGGAGTACATCTATATAATATCAGTGTACTCTGTGAATTTCGGAATTTTTGGGTAAAAGTACAATTTATGATAAATGTCTAAATATTCGGCGGTTTTGGCCATATGAAAAATAGTAAATGAATTTCAAAAATTCTGAGAAAAATATATGTTCACTATGGAACTATATTATGCTAAATCTCATAAAAGAAATATTTTTGGAACTGATTTGGTATTTTTCATGAAAAATAGACTAGTTATGAATAAATGAATTAAATATGTTATATGAAGTAAGAAAATTGAAAAATATGATTTTATGGCTTGAGAATCATACATGAGTTATATGCATATTTTTGATGATGGTTTTGGTTATTGGTGATGAAATCTTATGAGTTTGGCATTTTAGAATGATTAAATGCATTATTTAGTAAAGTGTAAACAATTAAAATAAATTATTTATAAGTTTAAGAAATGTTATTCTTTTAATATCATTATACCGAAATATTGGTATGTATTTTATTATGGAATTTCTACCTTTTTGAGTCGGGGTTACTATTCACGAGTTATTATTCATGAGTTACTACTATTCACGAGTTACTATTCATGAGTTACTATTCACGGGTACTATTCACGACAAAGTTGGTTTCTTTTTCTGACTAAATTATCGTTGATTTATGAATATTGCTCTTGAGATTAAGTGCGGTTGTTGATCATATTATTTTTATTATCATATATAACATTTTTATAACTCTGATGTTGAAATTCTCTTTCACTTGAGTATAAAGATGGGTAGATTATTGGTATTATCATGACTAGGGTTCTCTTTGGCCAGTAGTGCAAAGTTGAATTGTTGACTGGTATGATCGTGACCATTGAATTTATAATTGAATATCTTTAGCTTAAGTGCAAAGGTGAAATGATCAACATAGTTATAATTATTGTTTATATAAATTCTGAAATGATTATATATTTCTATGAAATAATAATATATTTGGCATGTAGTGCAAATATGAACCGTTGATGAATATATTTGGCCTGTAGTGCAAATAAGAACTGTTGAAGAATATCTTTGGCCTGTAGTGCAAAGATGAATTGTTGATGAATATCTTTGGCCCATAGTGCAAAGATGACATGTTGTTGAATATCTTTGGCCAGTAATGCAAAGATGAATAGGTGTTGAGATGAACATGACCAACTGGTGATACAAATGAATATCTTTGGCCGTAGTACAAAGATAAAGTTATTAGTATGATTATGAATAGGAAATGTGATTTGATGTAACCATGATCTTTGATGTTTCAGGTAAAGATAGGTGATAAAAATTATCTTCGTCCTTGATGAGAAGAGGAATTTAGAACTACAATTATGATTATGAGTTATTCATATGATTGTGGACCAGAATATGTTGATTGATGTTACAGGGATAAAATATTGTTGGTGGATTTTTAATATGGAGAAGATAATAGACTTTATAGTCTATTTGACTCTTCTAATGGATTGCTCGTTCCGCTGCAACTATGGTTGAAAATTTTTATCATCTACCATATGTTCTAAATCTCTGATTTATTACTGATGAAGGTTATTTATAATTTAATTATCTTTAGTCATGATATTCTTTACTGAGCTAGTTGTGCTCACCCTTTTGCTTCACAATTCTTTTCAGGTAATAAAAGTGTAGCTGGGTCGAGTGGGGGATAACAGGGGAATAGAACGGTGGTCTATAGCTGTTAAGGGTGAGGCGAACCCAACGTTGGAAGGGTGTTTTGTCACTATCATACAAGATGTCTAATGACATACAACCTCGTATCATCATAAGACAAGGATGTGCTCATCCACTTACTGAGTATATATATGAGCACTACCTATATAATTTTGGTGTTTGTTTGAAGTATAATTCTCAATTAGAGACAGTGGAGATAATGATATGTCAAGAGAAGACTTACCATTGGGAAGAATATGATAGTAATCTTCTTGTTTTTTTGGGGTCTATTGGGTCAACCAAGGATATTTCTGTGGCTATATGATATCTATCATAACCTAGACGCATGGCTTCCCATGTACGAAGGTTTCCTTGAACACTTCCCAAGTATTTTAATTTCTAAAATATTTTTTGACTATACCTTTATGTAAGGTGTCACTGTGAGGTGCTGTCCACGGTTGGGACATGTGTCACATTTGGTATATATTTGTATCCAAACTCACAGCATATGTGTTGTTGTATTTTGTATGACAATTGTTGTAATAAAGTTGTAGTTATTTTCTGTACCATGTATTTGGCGACTCATAATAGGTTGGATGGTATGGACCTATTTTGGGGTTGTCACAAGTAACTTGACAAATTTTAGGTTTTACAAAGAGAGGACCAGATCGAGACATTATTTCAAAAATGATTATGGTGTATGAATATCCATTTAGAATGGTTGAGTATGAATTTTTCATTCTTCTTTTAAAATCTTTGAACCCTAAATTTGATCATATTTTTCGTGTTACGGTGAAGAATGACTGCACGAAAATTTAAGCTTTAAAAAAGAAAAAAGTTAAGGTTTTTTGTTTGGCATTGATAAAGTGAGTTTAACTTCTGACATGTGGACATCTAATCAAACAATTGGGTACATGTGTCTCACTGCACATTTCTTAGATTCTGATTAAAGGCTTCAAAAAAGAATTTTGAATTTTTGTCATTTGCCACCTCCTCACACTGGTCTCATGATTAGTGATGCCATTTTATGAAAGTAATATAGTTTGGAATATATATATTTTTCTCAAACTATATATATTATCTAAGCAGTAATATAATTTTAATTAAACTTTAATGATTGTATTTATATTTCAATAAAAGTAACAAACGAATATTATATATATAAGATGATATTATTTTGATCGTTTTCTTATAAAACTATATTACTAATTTTTTTTCTTATAAAATTATGTTAATAATTCTAGTTTCTAATTTTGATAGATTAATAATAGAAGTTCACTTAACGTAGGAAAAGTAAAAGGTCAAATTCAAAAACTGGTAAACAAAAAAAAATCAAACTAAAAAAAAGAGGAAAAATCAAATTGTCTATTTAATTATAATATAGATAGATACATAGAGTAGTATAGATAGATAGATAGATAGATAGATAGATAAGTTAACTTATAAATAAGTAGTGAAATTTACAATTTTATATCGGCAGGGGCAGATTTAGTTTAGGGGAACGTAAGGGTTAATTGATCCTATTGAATTTTTAGGAGTCAAAAAGAAAGAAAGTAAAATTTTAGTGTTTAATAAAAATTTTAAAATTTAGATTGAAAATGTTATCCCCGCTTCAAAATTAGAGATATATTTTGACTTTTTAAAGTCAATTTACAAAATCTTAAAATTTAAAATTAATATGAAATTATTTAATTTTAATACAACAAATATAACAATTGTAAACTAAAATGCTACTCCCTCCATTCCTAAATAAGCGTCGTTTAAGGTTTTTGCACATAAATTAAAGAGGTTATTAATATGAGTAAAAAATTATTGTTATGACTAAAATACCCTTATTTAATAACTATTCATCTCCCCTCTCACATATATATTGCATATTAAGATTGTCACTGTTATTGAATATGTATTGGGAAGGAAATGAATATGAAAGGAGGTAGCCAACACCTAATTTAATGCAATGAAAAGTACTAATTATGCTTTGTTGTTTCCTTAAACGTTAAATATTTTGGAATAAATCAAATGGGGTAAAACATCACTTATAGTGGAACGGAGGGAGTACTAATTATTATCTTTGTTGTTTTCAAAACTTAAAAATCTGAGTTTTAGAATTTCGTTAATTGACTTTAAAAAGTCAAAATGTAAATCTAATTTTTAATTTGAGGTAATATTAAATTCTTCAAAGTTCATATCATATACTACTTTGGTCATTATAATACTCTTTGTCTTTTTTTTTTCTCGTCTAATGGATTTGCTTAATTCTTCCCACTATAGAGAAAATTCGATATGTTGTATTTTTTTATTTATAATTTCACAAATCTAACAATTGCTTTGAGATTTTTAGTAATTGCTTGAGGTTTTTTTTGTAATTACTTGTGAATATTTGTAACTTGTTATAAAACTTTAGCAAGTGTATAAAGATACTCTTATAAGTGCTGAATGAATTTAGAGAGAATAAGTAAGAGATAAAGAGAGAGAAATTCTTCAGAGAGAATTCTTAATTTTCAATCAGAAGCATGTACTGCCTTATATAGGCAAGGTAGAAGAGTCATGGGGAAGGAATGAGAAGAAAGAAGGAAAAAGGGGAGTACGGGAGAAACTAGCTAAGGGAATCACATATATAATACTTCCCCTGATTCCCTACGATATAAGATTATGTCTTATTAAAAACCTTGTTAAGAAAACCCAGTGGGAAAAACTTAACGAAGGAAAAAAGAGTACATATCTTTTACATAAATATCATTTAATTGACTGCCTCGTTAAAACCTTGTCAGGAAAAACCCATTGGGATAAAAACCGTGACTAAGAAAAAAGAGTACAGTCTTCCCCTCAAAAGAAATTTATTACTCCTTGATGAAATGTTGTCATAAGTCTTTCAGTCGACACATTCTGATCTTTTTCCGAAGTTTTTCAAATGTTGCATTTGGTAGCGACTTTATGAATAAGTCGGCTAGATTATCACATGATCGAATTTGATGCACATCTATATCACCCATCTTTTGTAGCTCATGTGTGAAGAAGAATTTAGGTGAAATGTGCTTTGTTCTATCTCCCTTGATGTACCCTCCTCTAAGTTGAGAAATACATGCAGCGTTATCCTCATACAAAATTGTAGGAATGTCTTTGATTGATGGTAATTCCACGTGACTTTTGAATATGCTGAATAATTAATCTCAACCAAACACACTCTCTGCTTGCTTCATGTATAACGAGAATCTTTGAGTGATTTGAAGATGTAGCTGTCATGGTTTGCTTTGTGAATTTCCAGGATATAGCCGTGTCACAATATGTAAATACATAACCTGTTTGTGATCTTCCATTGTGTGGATCTGATAAATATCCTGCATCGACATATTCAACCAATCGTGACGTTGAATTCCTTGGATAAAATAACCCAAGATCTATACTTCCACGGAGGTATCTAAAAATGTGTTTGATCCCATCCCAATGTCTCTTAGTAGGAGAAGAACTGTATCTTGCTAACAAGTTGACAGCAAAAGTAATATCCGGTCGTGTACAGTTTGCAAGATACATAAGAGCACCTATTACACTTAGGTATAGAACTTCAGGTCCAAGAACTTCTTCCCCACTTTCTAGAGGTTGAAATGGATCTTTATCAACTTCTAAAGATCGAACAACCATCGAGGTAGTCAAAGGATGAGCTTTATCCATATGAAAACGACTGAGAATCTTTTCAGCATATGTGGATTGATGAACAAAAATTCCGGATGCTAAATGCTCCACTTGTATTCCCAAACAGAATTTTGTCTTTTCAAGATCTTTCATTTCAAATTCATCCTTTAAATAAGTAGCAGTTCTTATGAGTTCTTCATGAGTACCTACAAGATTCAAATAATCCACATATACAGCAATGATGGAAAATCCACTTTGTGATTTCTTAATAAAAACACATAGACATACTTGATCATTTATATATCCATCTTTTATTAAATAATTACTAAGTCGATTATACCACATACGACCAGAATGTTTCAACCCATACAATGAGGGTTATAACTTGATTGAATATATGTGATGGGGCCTTTGTGATTCAGCCATTTTCAATCCTTCAGGGATTCTCATGTAAATCTCACTGTCAAGTGAGCCATATAGGTATGATGTTACAACATCCATCAGACGTGTTTCCAAACCTTCCATGGTTGCCATACCTATCAGAAAGTGAAAAGTGACTCCATCCATTACTGGAGAATATATATCCTGATAATCAATACCAGGTTTTTGTGAAAACCCTTGAGCTACAAGTCGGACTTTGTATCTCACAATTTCATTTTTCTCATTTCGCTTTCGTACAAATACTCATTTATTTCCAACCGGGATTATACCCAGCGGTGTTTGGACTACTGGTCCAAATACTTCTCTTTTCAATAGAGTTTGTAGCTCAGTTTGAATAACATCTTTCCATTTTGGCCAATCTTTTCTTTTCCGACATTCTTCCACGTTTGTGGTTCAGGATCCGTGTCAGGAATCAAAATAATATCTGATGCTATAGAGAAAGCAAATATGTCATCAATCATAACTTTGCTTCGATCCCATATTTTCTCATCATGTACATAATTTATTGAGGTCTCTTGGTGTTCATCTCTTATCCCTTCACTGAGATTTTGAACCTCTTCTGGGGCTATTCCCACTTTTGAAATAAATGCTACTTCTGGAGCGAGTATTCCTTCAGGGATTCCCTTATTTGCTTTTGATTTTTGTGGTACAGTGTCTTTTGCACCAACCGGTCTTCCACGCTTCTGGCGTGGTTTAGATTCTTCTATTACCTTCTTCGTCAATTCTCCAGGAATTGATTTTTCAATATGTATTTCTATCATTGCTGGAGTATTTACTGCAGGTGTATGTGACTTTATCACTTTTCTAGCATCATTAAATGCATCTGGCATTTGATTTACAATATTTTGTAAATGAATAATTTTTTGAACTTCAATTTCACATTGTCCTGTACGAGGATCAAGTGAATTTAAATCTGATGCATTCCATGATATTTCAGAGGATTTTTTATTTAAAACTTTCCCTCCTCCTAATGTTGGAAATACAGATTCATCAAAATGACAATCTACATAATGTGCAGTAAAAATATCTCCAATTAAAGGTTCAAGATATCTGATAATAGAAGGAGAATCAAAACCAATATAAATACCTATTCTTCGTTGGGCTCCCATTTTAGTTCTTTGTGGAGGTGCAATTGGAACATATACTGCACTTCCAAAAACTCAAAAGTGTGATATGTTGGGTATATGTCCAAGAACTAACTGTAGAGGAGAGAATTTATGAAGAACCGTTGGTCTTACTCGAATGATAGCTGCAGCATGAAGAATTGCATGACCCCAAACTGAGGTAGGTAAGTTAGCCCTTAACATTAATGGTCGTGCAATTAGTTGAAGTCTTTTTATTAAAGATTCAGCTAAGCCATTTTGTGTATGAATATGAAGAACTGAATGCTCAATGAAAATTCCAATAGTCATACAAAAATCATTAAAAGTCATTAATGAAAATTCAGCTGCGTTATCATGTTGAATTGACTTGATTGGATGATCCGGGAACTGAGCCCGTAACTTGATTATTTGAGCAAGAAGTTTTGAGAAGGCAAAATTTCGAGAAGAGAGAAGACAAACATGAGACCATCTAGTTGAAGCATCTATTAAACACTACAAAAAAATAGGTCATTGGCGACGGCATCATTCGCGACGGCAGAAACCCCGTCGCCAATAACCTCTTTAGCGACGGCATAACCGTCGCTAATGATGCCCGTCGATGATGACCCTTCCCGGGCCTAATTTTGGTGGGAATTTTTTGGCGGGCTTGGGAAAAGGTCATAGGCGACGGCCTATGCCGTCGGTATTGACTGCCGTCGCTAATGAGTTAATTTTTATTTACAGCAGCTGCGTTTTTTTTCATTTTTCTTCTTTTTTTTTCTTCCCTTTCTTCCTGCTGCCGTCGTCGCCTTCTCTCTCCCGTCGCCCACTGCCCTTTTCTTGCCGTCGCCGTCTCTCTTCTACCGTCGTCCCTCTCTGTTTCTCTCGACTACAAGGTAATCATATCCCAATTTCAGTTTTCCCCCAAATTTAACCTAGCTTATAATGTTTGTTAGTTTTCTCCCAATTTCGACTACAATTATTTGCAAGTTAATCTTCCTCTCTTTCAAGTGTTTGCAAGTTTACATAAAAATATCAATTGCAATGTTTGCTAGAGTTTTTTTGTTTTTTTTTGTGTGTGAGAATGTCAAACGAAAAAAATGAGAAGTCTCCTCTTCAATTTTTCTGCAATTTAGTAGTGAAAAGGTAAGCAAAAGTTCATTGAGCTGCAATGTAGTAAAGACAACTTTGTAAATAGTTTCTTCAGCCCACAAAAAGAGTCCCCATTTGCAAATATTAAGGATGAATTTGTTTCATGTTGACCTCTAAAAATAATATGTTGTTAGCTTTAGTTGTGGCATGATAATGAAATTAGAATACAAACATGTGCTTATATTATAAACTGAAAAATTATATATATTACAGTAACATGAAGACAAGACCTCAACTTAATTTTTCAAGAAAAGTAAACATGAACCATTATATTGATGGCGTGTCGACTAAATTACCTACTTTGGTAGCGAGTGTGTGGTCAATGAGTGCACACCTTCATGTCTTTGTATTTTACTTGTCTTTGCAAGTGATCATGAAGTTATCTCTGATCAAACATAGTAAATCTTAGGCAAAAACTATAGGAACTCGTGACGTGCTTATTTGGTTAATAGTGTTAAATATTTTGTTTCATGTTTGACTGACATCAAACAAATGCGTTCGTGAATGTTGGTTGGTTGTAATTTGGATAAATGAATTTTAGGAAAATTAATATGTGGCTATCAAGCATTCCTGTTATAGTCTGATTGATTGAATCTCTTTTTAGCTTATATAGATAAGTATGTTATGTCAATTCTCTTATGAAACTATTTTGAGCTTTTATGTCAAAGGAAATCAAAAACAGTTTTTAATTATGAGTAAGAACCATAAAAATTTTGGGTTCATAATTCATTCTCAATAATATAGTATTCTTTTTTGTCCTAGGAAATAGTTCAATTTCATACATGCATATTTTCATATAGTTTAGGAAGCTTAGAAACCCGTTTGAGATTCACTTAGTAGGAGTGAATCTCAAATAGTCCCCGTTTTGGGACTGTTCTTGTATGTTTCGATCTCACTTAGGTCGGTGTTAACGACTTGAGCACGTCTTTATATTTTTTGAATTTTCGGTCAGTATATATCTCTTGATGTTCTTCGGGTGCATATTTAGACTACGATGTGTTAGTCTATTTCGTGTACTTGAAGACCATGGGGAGGTGCTGCCGAAAATTCTGAAAAATGTAAAGATGTGTTCAAGTTGTTGGCATCAGTGAGGCGACACATCCGGGAATGGGATAGAAGCCTGACCCGTTAGAGTGGGAGATGAAGTTAGGAAACTCATAAGCTTGCATATACATTAACTTGGAGACTTGATTGTGTTTGTCTAACTTTCCATATATATAGCAGACAGTTGTCCGAGATGTCTGTTGATCGAAGTTGGATGGAACGTAGGGTAGCCACTGATAGGAGTGGGCTTAGCTCTGAGTATCGTAGTGGGGTTGAACAGTTTCTCAACTTCGCGTTTGAGCAAGTCAGCGGCGGTGAGATCAGATGTCCTTGTAAGAGGTGTGTGAATGAAGTGTGGAAGGAAAGGAGTGATGTCATGTGCGACTTATTTGCGTATGGGTTCAAGCAGGGTTATACGACATGGATCTATCATGGGGAAACCTGGTTGGATGAACATGAATCAGAACCGGAATCCAGAGGTGACGAAAACTTTGATTGTACTAACATGATAGTCGAAGCTGCTGGTTCGTACTTTCAGTGGAATACAGACAGGGATGGCAGTAGCGTCGAGCAAGAGCCGAATGATGGGGCTAAGGGTTTCTATGAGTTATTGCATGAAGCAGCGACACCACTGTATGACGGGCACGAAAAACACACCGTCTTATCTGCTGTGACTAAGTTTTTACACTTCAAGAATGAGCATGACTGTAGCGAGAGAGGTTTTAATGAACTGTTAAGCATTGTGAAGGAGTGTTTACATGCAGGCAATAAGTTACCGGAGTCGTACTATGATATGAAGAAAATGGTCAAAAGGCTCAATCTAGGGTATGAGAAGATTGATGCTTGTGAGAATGACTGTATGTTGTATTACGGTGATGTCAATAAAGATAAGAGGTCGTGTGATATTTGTGGTACAAGTAGATACTGTGAACAGCGCAAGAAAAAGGGAAAAGACGTGCCGAGAAAGATCTTACGTTACTTTCCCATTGCCCCGAGGCTTCAGCGGTTGTTCATGTCAATACATACCGCCGAGGATATGAGGTGGCACTCTACACGGGACATAGTCGAAGGTCAACTGACGCACCCGGCAGATGGGCTTGAGTGGAAAATTTTTGATAACAAACACCCCTCGTTTGCTGAAGAGGTTCGCAATGTTAGGCTTGGACTTGCTACGGATGGGTTTAATCCGTTTAACGGGCCTTACACAAAGCCTTACTCAACTTGGCCGGTGATTATTGTGGTGTATAACCTCCCGCCTTCGATGTGCATGAAAGATCCCTACATGTTCATGCCTTTACAGATTCCGGGTGATAAGAGTCCGAGTAAAGACATCAATGTATACCTTAGGCCGTTAGTTGATGAGTTGAAGATGTTGTGGGAAAAAGGGGTTCAAACTTATGATGTATCTCTTAAGCAGAACTTTGACATGAGGGCAGCTTTACTGTGGACAATAAATGACTTCCCGGCGTTAGGAATGATCAGCGGATGGTCGACTCATGGGGGCTTATCATGTCCCGTGTGCATGGGGTCAGTTAAAGCTGTGCGGCTCAAACATGGGGGGAAAATGAGTTTCTTCGCAACATCCAGACAGTTTTTGCCGATTGAACATCGTTATCGACGGATGAGTAGACAATTCAATCGAAAAACAGAGAAACGTCAAGTACCTGGCCGTCTTTCTGGGTCAGCAGTGTTGAGTTGGATTAGTCATTTGAAGTTTCCACCTCCAGGGAAGAATCACAGATTAGAGCGAGCTTATGGTTACGGTAAGGTTCACAACTGGACACACAGATCCATGTTCTTTGACCTGCCTTATTGGGCTACACTCTGCATCCGTCATTGTTTAGATCCGATGCATACTGAGAAGAACGTATTTGATAATATTTTTTATACAGTCATAGATGCCACTGGTAGAACAAAGGATGTAAGACCCCAGCTTTTATAAATAAAGATGAATTTTCTATAATTATTATTTTTGAATATTATGGAATAAATTGGATATAATGTTATAGTTGTGGGTAATATTTATAATTTTGCAAAGTACGCAAGTTGTTATAAAATATTCGTTTGGTCGGGGAATATTCTTTTTGTCGGGGAATATTCGTACGACGGCACAATCATTGGTGGACCCCACAACGGAAGTATTGTCATAGTTAGAAAACGACAAAATTATCTTTCTATAAAATAACGGCGGAGGTGTTACCGTTAAAACTGTTGAACTACTCGGTAGTAAAAGTACAGTAATACGCGTTGTTACATAGTAGCACACGGTATTGATTATTGATGCTTACGTAAGAAGTCACTCAACTATACTCAATTATTGCTACAGTAATTGCTGCATCATATCTCTTATATTATTGATTCAATTATTGTCACAGTATCCTCTGTATAATATGTTATATTATTTAAATAATAATTGAGACGACAAGTTATAAATGATTAATAATTGTTGAAAGATTAAATATGTGTTAAAATAATTTTTGGTAATTTTTATTCAATCTTTGATGTATATAAAGAGTCTATTATTAGACGTTTGTGGTAAGTTGAATTATTTATGGGGGGCCATATGTCATCATCTAAGAGTCTCTTTCATAAATAATAATTACCATCGTAAATAGTAATTACTTTCGTAAATAGTAATTATCTTCGTAAATTGTAATTATTTTCGTAAATAGTAATTACCTTCATAAATAGTAATTATTTTCGTAAATAGTAATTACCTTCGTCAATAGTAATTACCTTCGTAAATAGTAAATACTTTCGTAAATAGTAATAAATCTTCTATAAATAGAAGCCTAGGGCTTCATTATTTTTCACGAATTCGTTCAAGCTATAGAAAGAGAAAGTATAGAGAGAGTAAGAGAGAAAGAAGAAGAGTATTCGGTTATTACACGACTGCAGTATTCAATCTCTTAATACGGTAAGGGGTGTTATTCTTTCTTCTTGAAGAGAACTTATGTTCTTCCATTCTTTGTTATTCTGTTGGAATAACCTGTAAAAGTGGCATACCCTATACATGACCTGTATACGCGGTACACCCTATACTTGGTGAAATCCTTATGTTACTCCATTCATTATTATTCTGTTGGAATAACCGGTATACGCGGAATACCCTATACTTGGTGACATCTATTTACTATCCTGTCTTTATATTTCTGTCGGAATATCCTGTCTGTGTGTTTTACACCGGACCTGGTTCCATTCTTTATTATTCTGTTGGAATATCCTGTCTGTGTGTTTTACACCGGACCTGGTTCCATTCTTTATTATTCTGTTGGAATATCCTGTCTGTGTGTTTTACACCGGACCTGGTTCCATTCTTTATTATTCTGTTGGAACATCCTGTCGGTGTGAATTTCACCTGACCTGGTTCCGTTATTATTATTCTGCTGGAATAACCTGTCTGTGCGGTCTATCGCATGCATGGTGATTTCTTTTGTTATTCCATTCTCTATTATACTCAGTTGGATAAAACTTTGACTTCTATGCTCCATGAAATTAGTGGAATATCCTTAATATTTGCGCTTCATCCAGTATCCTTTCATGGAAATCTTCTTCTGATCATTCTTGAATTTTACACCACAAAACAGTATCGTGTTGACAAATTTGGACGTTAATAATTCCTGGATAAAATAATTCTTGAACTTGTTTTATTGAATTCTTATATCATTGTCATCATCCTCATGTTTATATTTTGTTGAAAGTCATCTGTGGCCTATAGTGCATAGATGGACTTGGTATGATTATGACCAGGGATTATTCGGTGTAATCATGACCGTAATATTACAAATGACGTAAAAATAAAAAGTTCTCATTGGCCCGTAGTGCATTGATGGACAGTTGTTGGCATGATCATGACCATTAATGAATACACAAATATTCTTGGCCGTAGTGCATGAATAATTGTGGTCGTGATATTAAAGAATATCCTTGGCCGTAGTGCGGGGGTGATTCGATGATGTGGAATATTTATTAAGCTGAGTCTCAGCTATAACGATGATGAAAAACCTTTTAAATCATAAAAGATAGTAGATTTTATTTTCTACTTGACTCTTTTAATGGATTGCTGGTTCCGCTGTAGTTAAACTTGATGTTTATTGTATTTTATCAGTTTAACACTGTTGAAGGCTAATGATAATTTATTCTGCATTAACTTAGTCATAATATTTCTTATTGGGCTAGTTGAGCTCACCCTTTCTTTCACTGTTCTCTTCAGGAAATGAGAATATAGCTGGGACGAGTCGGGGAACGGAGTGATGGACCAGAGAATAGTATTAGTAGTCCTCACTATTCTGTTAAATAGTGTGACAATAATTGTATTGAGGACACCTTTTGAGTTTGTATGATCTCTAGTAGACAATAATTGTATTCAAACTCACAGTTATGTTTTGTCGTATTGTACACGACAGTTGTATTAGGAAGTTGTATTTGAATTCTGTACCATGTATCTGGCGACTCAAGATGGGTGATGTATACCTAATTTTGGGGCGTCACAGTTGGTATCAAAGCTTAGGGATATGATCCCTGGCTAAGATGTGAGAATAGTACTAGGAGGGGAGAGACGGGGAATTCCTTCGCTAGTATGACCTACCTAAGTTTATGTGCTATTTTATTGGTCGGTCAGAATATAGGGATAATATGTTACATGTCAATTAACCTTTTGTTTTGTGGCAGTATCTGAAAATGACATCTGAGAATGTTGAGATTGGCAATGGAGCACAGGCGATCGTTGATTCACCACATATCAATAATCAGGATAATGTGCACCAGGAAGGCGAAAATCCTCATGCAAACAACAACACTGACCAAATGACGAATGATCAAATGTTCAGAGGTTTTATGCAATTCATGCAGCAGCAGGCGAGAGCAACTCCTGTTCAAAACGTAGATGGAAACGCGGGAAACTCTCGGGCGGTCACCGCTAAACAGTTCAAGGAGCTGGGACCACCGGAGTTTAAGGGAGAGCCAAAACCACTTATGGCGGAAACATGGATAAAGCAGATGACCAAGATATTTGATGTCTTGGGATGCTCCGAGGAGCAAAAGGTTCCCTTTGCCGCCTTTATGTTGCGCGGAGAGGCAGATTACTGGTGGGAATCGGTAAAACGTACTCAACCTGCCATACTGAAGATGTCTTGGGAGAAGTTCCAGGAGCTGTTCAATAATAAATACTTTCCCGAAAGTATTCGCCACATGAAGGAGGTGGAGTTTATTAAGTTGGAACAAAATAATATGACCGTGTCGCAATACGAGGCAAAATTTGCAGAGTTATCACGGTTTGCGTCCCATTTGGTGGATAATGAAGAGAGAATGGCGCGAATGTTTTTAAGAGGTTTGAAGCCGGAGATACGTCAACATCTTATTTCTCATAAACTGTGTTTGTATTCTGATGTTGTAAATAGGGCTCAGTTGGTAGAGCGCGATAACGAGTCAACGCAATCAAAAGAGAGCAGCCGGCAAATTGATAATACCAGTGAGAGCAGTCATCGAAGCGGTGACAACAAGCGTGGAGGACATCATCAGGCCAGAAATGGTAACCACTTCGGTGGTAATCAGGGCCAAAACAATAAGAATGGACATTTCAAAAAGAGGAGATTCAACAATGATGGAAAGACGTCAGCACCAGCACCCGTTGTTAAGGAAGGAGAAAGACCACCTATCATATGCTTCAAATGTGGAGGGGAGGGACACATCAGTCCAAATTGCGCGATGCCGTCCAAAGCATGTTATAATTGTGGAAGAGAAGGTCACTTGGCCCGATTTTGTCGTTTACCAAAGACCAATTCAACTAGGGTGGAGGCACCAAAGGCCGTCCCAGAAAGGTCAAAGTCGGTAGTGCAAGGGAGAGCGTTTGTTGTGACCTCCCAGAAAGCAAGGAACCCGAATGAGGTCATCACGGGTAAGCTTATCATAAACTCTAACGAAGTCTATACTTTATTTGATACCGGTTCTACCCATTCTTTTATTTCTCCTACTTGCGCTCATCGATTAAATTTGACTCCGGAGAAATTAGATTTTGACTTATCTGTGGAAACTCCGTTGGGAGAAACCTTCCTTACATCCACTGTTTATAAGTCTTGTTTGGTTCAAATCGGTACCCTCACATTATCTGTAGATCTTATTTCATTGAAAATACTTGCATTTGACGTGATTCTAGGGATTGATTGGTTAACTACTTATCATGCAAAAATTGATTGTTTCCATAAGGTTGTTAGCTTTCATATTCCTAATCAACCTATTATGCGAATTCAAGCGACCAAACCATTAAAATCAATCATGGTCATCTCAAGCCATAAAGCTATTCGTTTATTGAAAAACGGATGTCAAGCTTTCTTAGCTCATGTCACAGATTTAAACAAAAATACGTCAGTTTTGAACGATATTTCTATTGTTAATGAATTTCCTGACGTATTCCCCGAAGAACTTCCTGGCCTACCCCCAGAGCGTGAGATTGAATTTTGTATCGATCTTGAACCCGGTACAAAACCCATTTCTAAAGCCCCATATCGAATGGCTCCTATTGAACTTCAGGAGTTAAAAACCCAACTGCAGGAATTATTAGACATTGGCTTTATTCGTCCTAGTACTTCTCCTTGGGGTGCTCCTGTTCTATTCGTGAAGAAGAAAGATGGGAGTATGCGACTTTGTATTGATTATCGAGAGTTAAATCATGTCACCATCAAAAATAGGTATCCATTGCCACGTATTGATGACCTGTTTGACCAGTTGCAAGGAGCCAAATTCTTTTCAAAGATCGATCTTCGTTCCGGGTATCACCAATTGAAGATTAGAATCGATGACATTCCAAAGACGGCTTTCAGAACTCGGTACGGGCATTATGAATTCTTAGTCATGTCCTTTGGATTGACTAATGCTCCTGCTGCCTTCATGGATATGATGAACCGAGTATTCAAGGAATATTTGGATCATTTTGTGGTCGTCTTTATTGATGACATCCTTATTTATTCCAAAAGCCGTGAAGATCATGAGCAACACTTGAGGCTGACACTCCAAAAGCTTCGTGAATATAAGCTTTATGCCAAGTTGAAGAAATGCGAGTTCTGGCTTGAGGAAGTAGCATTCCTTGGGCACGTGGTATCAAGTCGTGGAATATCTGTTGACCCAGCAAAGATTGAAGCTATTCAAAGCTGGGAGCAACCTAAATCAGTGACCGAAGTACGTAGCTTTCTCGGTTTAGCTGGTTATTATCGAAGATTCGTGGAATGATTTTCTCGAATCGCTACTCCATTGACTCAGCTGACTCGGAAAGATACAAAGTTCGGTTGGAGCGAAGAATGTGAGAAGAGTTTTCAAGAACTCAAGAGGAGACTCATTTCAGCACCTGTTCTGATAATACCGTCTGGCTCGGAGGGATTTGTCATCTACAGTGATGCTTCGAGCAAAGGGTTGGGATGTGTTCTCATGCAACATGGAAAAGTCATAGCCTATGCCTCGCGACAACTCAAAGAATATGAGAGGAATTATCCTACTCATGATCTAGAGTTGGCAGCTGTTGTCTTTGCACTTAAAATTTGGAGGCATTACTTGTATGGGGAGAAAGTGGAGATCTTTACGGATCATAAAAGCCTCAAATATTTCTTCACTCAAAAGGAACTCAACATGCGACAACGACGTTGGCTTGAACTGTTGAAAGATTATGATCATACCATCCAATACCATCCTGGAAAAGCGAACGTAGTAGCTGACGCATTGAGTAGAAGATCACATGCAAGTACGAGTGCGATATTGTCAACGCAAGGGCCCATTTTGTGTGACTTGCAAAGGATGGAGATAGAGTTGAAGACTCCAGGGACACATGTGACAATGGCGAATATACGAGTAGAACCGACTTTAATCGATAAAGTTAAAGCTGCTCAAGCTACAGACCTGGAGCTGATGCGTATGAGGAAGAAAGTGCAAGAAGGTGCTATGCCGGAAGCAAGAATCGATGAAGAAGGAATACTTCGAGTCAACTCCAGACTTTGTGTTCCTAACGACCCTGATTTAAAGTATAAAATCATGATAGAGGCGCACAATACACCGTTTGCAATCCATCCTGGGAGTACCAAAATGTATCATTATATTCGTCATACATTTTGGTGGAGTAATATGAAGAGAGAGATAGCATTGTTTATCTCAAGGTGTCTAACTTGTCAACGAGTTAAAGCGGAGCATCAAGTACCAAAAGGTCCATTGCAACCACTTGAAATTCCAGAATGGAAGTGGGAGCACATCACCATGGATTTCGTTACCGGTCTTCCTAAGGTTTCTCAAGGCATAGATGCGATTTGGGTTATTGTTGATAGATTGACCAAGTCTGCTCATTTCTTACCGATACGAGAAACTTATACACTTGAACGTCTTGCTCGTATGTACATAAATGAGATTGTAAGACTGCATGGTATGCCGGTATCCATAGTTTCTGATCGAGACCCAAGATTTACTTCACGATTTTGGGTTAGTTTGCAAAAAGCTATGGGCACAGACTTACGATTTAGCTCGGCATATCATCCTCAGACGGACGGACAGTCAGAGAGGACTATTCAAACTCTTGAAGATCTATTAAGACTCTGTGTCCTTGATTTCAAGGGAAGTTGGGACAAGTTCTTACCATTGGTGGAGTTTTCCTATAACAACAGTTATCAAGCAAGTATTGGCATGGCTCCATTCGAAGCGTTATATGGAAGAAAGTGTCGCTCTCCAGTATGCTGGGATGAGGTGGGTGAAGCAACGTTGTTGGGACCGGAGTTGGTACGTATGACTACGGAAAAGATTCAAACGATCCGACAACGTATAAAAACTTCACAAAGTCGACAAAAGAGTTATGTTGATCTTCATCGAAAGGACGTGGAATTCAATATAGGAGATCATGTGTTGTTACGTGTTACTCCATGGAAAGGAGTTACAAGATTTGGAAAGAGAGGAAAACTCAATCCTCGATTCATCAGCCCATTTTTAATCCTCGATCGAGTAGGAACTGTGGCCTATAGACTCGCTTTACCGCCAAGTATGTCTCGTGTTCATAACGTTTTTCACATATCCATGTTACGAAAATATGTGAAAGACCCGAACCACATTATTGAGTTAGAACCGGACGAAATAGCGGAAGATCTGACGTATGAAGAGGTTCCTGTTCAAATCTTGGATAAGAAGGAACATATTCTACGCTCTAAGGTCATACCTCTAGTCAAAGTTTTGTGGAGAAACCACGATGTTGAGGAAATGACTTGGGAGTTAGAATCTGAAATGAAATCAAGGTATCCTTACCTCTTTGACATACCAGGTACGTACCCTAATTTCGAGGGCGAAATTTCATAAGAAGGGGAGGTTGTAAGACCCCAGTTTTTATAAATAAAGATGAATTTTCTATAATTATTATTTTTGAATATTATGGAATAAATTGGATATAATGTTATAGTTGTGGGTAATATTTATAATTTTGCAAAGTACGCAAGTTGTTATAAAATATTCGTTTGGTCGGGGAATATTCTTTTTGTCGGGGAATATTCGTACGACGGCACAATCATTGGTGGACCCCACAACGGAAGTATTGTCATAGTTAGAAAACGACAAAATTATCTTTCTATAAAATAACGGCGGAGGTGTTACCGTTAAAACTGTTGAACTACTCGGTAGTAAAAGTACAGTAATACGCGTTGTTACATAGTAGCACACGGTATTGATTATTGATGCTTACGTAAGAAGTCACTCAACTATACTCAATTATTGCTACAGTAATTGCTGCATCATATCTCTTATATTATTGATTCAATTATTGTCACAGTATCATCTGTATAATATGTTATATTATTTAAATAATAATTGAGACGACAAGTTATAAATGATTAATAATTGTTGAAAGATTAAATATGTGTTAAAATGATTTTTGGTAATTTTTATTCAATCTTTGATGTATATAAAGAGTCTATTATTAGACGTTTGTGGTAAGTTGAATTATTTATGGGGGGCCATATGTCATCATCTAAGAGTCTCTTTCATAAATAGTAATTACCATCGTAAATAGTAATTACTTTCGTAAATAGTAATTACCTTCGTAAATAGTAATTATTTTCGTAAATAGTAATTACCTTCGTAAATAGTAATTATTTTCGTAAATAGTAATTACATTCGTCAATAGTAATTACCTTCGTAAATAGTAAATACTTTCGTAAATAGTAATAAATCTTCTATAAATAGAAGCCTAGGGCTTCATTATTTTTCACGAATTCGTTCAAGCTATAGAGAGAGAAAGTATAGAGAGAGTAAGAGAGAAAGAAGAAGAGTATTCGGTTATTACACGACTGCAGTATTCAATCTCTTAATACGGTAAGGGGTGTTATTCTTTCTTCTTGAAGAGAACTTATGTTCTTCCATTCTTTGTTATTCTGTTGGAATAACCTGTAAAAGTGGCATACCCTATACATGACCTGTATACGCGGTACACCCTATACTTGGTGAAATCCTTATGTTATTCCATTCATTATTATTCTGTTGGAATAACCGGTATACGCGGAATACCCTATACTTGGTGACATCCATTTACTATCCTGTCTTTATATTTCTGTCGGAATATCCTGTCTGTGTGTTTTACACCGGACCTGGTTCCATTATTTATTATTCTGTTGGAATATCCTGTCTGTGTGTTTTACACCGGACCTGGTTCCATTCTTTATTATTCTGTTAGAATATCCTGTCTGTGTGTTTTACACCGGACCTGGTTCCATTCTTTATTATTCTGTTGGAACATCCTGTCGGTGTGAATTTCACCTGGCCTGGTTCCGTTATTATTATTCTGCTGGAATAACCTGTCTGTGCGGTCTATCGCATGCATGGTGATTTCTTTTGTTATTCCATTCTCTATTATACTCAGTTGGATAAAACTTTGACTTCTATGCTCCATGAAATTAGTGGAATATCCTTAATATTTGCGCTTCATCCAGTATCCTTTCAAGGAAATCTTCTTCTGATCATTCTTGAATTTTACACCACAAAACAGTATCGTGTTGACAAATTTGGACGTTAATAATTCCTGGATAAAATAATTCTTGAACTTGTTTTATTGAATTCTTATATCATTGTCATCATCCTCATGTTTATATTTTGTTGAAAGTCATCTGTGGCCTATAGTGCATAGATGGACTTGGTATGATTATGACCAGGGATTATTCGGTGTAATCATGACCGTAATATTACAAATGACGTAAAAATAAAAAGTTCTCATTGGCCCGTAGTGCATTGATGGACAGTTGTTGGCATGATCATGACCATTAATGAATACACAAATATTCTTGGCCGTAGTGCATGAATAATTGTGGTCGTGATATTAAAGAATATCCTTGGCCGTAGTGCGGGGGTGATTCGATGATGTGGAATATTTATTAAGCTGAGTCTCAGCTATAACGATGATGAAAAACCTTTTAAATCATAAAAGATAGTAGATTTTATTTTCTACTTGACTCTTTTAATGGATTGCTGGTTCCGCTGTAGTTAAACTTGATGTTTATTGTATTTTATCAGTTTAACACTGTTGAAGGCTAATGATAATTTATTCTGCATTATCTTAGTCATAATATTTCTTATTGGGCTAGTTGAGCTCACCCTTTCTTTCACTGTTCTCTTCAGGAAATGAGAATATAGCTGGGACGAGTCGGGGAACGGAGTGATGGACCAGAGAATAATATTAGTAGTCCTCACTATTCTGTTAAATAGTGTGACAATAATTGTATTGAGGACACCTTTTGAGTTTGTATGATCTCTAGTAGACAATAATTGTATTCAAACTCACAGTTATGTTTTGTCGTATTGTACACGACAGTTGTATTAGGAAGTTGTATTTGAATTCTGTACCATGTATCTGGCGACTCAAGATGGGTGATGTATACCTAATTTTGGGGCGTCACAAAGGACAACAACAAGTCGAGGCTTGATTTGGTAGAAATGAACATTAGGGAAGATTTGTGGCTGTATCAGGAGGGTAGTAAGACGGTAACGCCTAAAGCTGAATATACTTTGACCAGGGAACAGTTGATATTGATATGTAATTGGATTAGTGGACTGAAGCTCCCAGATGGATATTCTTCGAATATAGCAAGGTGTTGTAAAGTTGAAGAGCTGAAGTTTCGGGGTCTCAAAAGTCATGATTGTCACGTATTCATGCAGAAGCTGATCCCTGTGGCATTTATCGACTTGTTACCGACACGTGTGGTTGAAGCACTGACAGAGCTTTCTAATTTCTTCAGAGATCTATGCTTGACGGAGCTTCAGGTCAAAGACATAGATAAAATGGAGATGCAGATAGTGGAAATAATGTGCAAGTTAGAAATGATCTTCCCTCCATCGTTTTTTAATTCAATGGAGCATTTACCTATTCACTTGCCATACGAAGCTAAGTTTGGCGGTCCCGTACAATATAGATGGATGTATCCATTTGAGAGGTAATGACATTAATGTTTTTAATGTGGTAAAATGTTCATTATTTTTTTGTTAATCTATATCACATAGGTATATGCGACGTCTAAAGCAAAAGGTGAAGAATAGAGCCCGTGTAGAGGGGTCGATTGCTGAAAGTTATGTTATGGAGGAACTTGTTAATTTCTGCTCGTTGTACTTTGAGCCGAATGTTCATACGAAGCACAATCGCTTACGTCGGAATCAGGCTGTTGCGCACGAGGAAAATGGAGAACTAACTGCCTTTAGTCATTCTGTACGCCCATTCGGCGGTAAAAAAAGGCGATTCTTGACCGATAGTGAGTATGCAGCTGCCACATTGTATGCACTTGTCAACATGAATGAAGTAGCGCCATACATTAAGTAAGTAGTCATAACTATATATGTCTGGTGTAATTGTGTCAAGTTCCTTTCCAAACACATTGAGTATATAACTGTTGTGCAGTCAATATGATGTTGAAGTACGTGAAACGAATCCGAGTATATCGGACGAGGATTTGCAAAATTTGAGAAATGGAGAATTTGTGCAATGGTTTAAGGATCATGTAAGTCTAACCTTTAAACGTTCAGTGAATCTACCATCATAGACTTATTCTTATGGCGTAATTAACTTTAGAATATGTTGTGTTAATGTACATTAGGTCCTCGCTGATGAGTTAGCTGACAATCGACTAAAGCTTATAGCCGACGGCCCCGAAAGATCTGTAGATACTTATACATGTTGCATTGTCAACGGTTACAGATTTAAGTGTTGCGATATTGGGGAAGTCGCTTCTGCTGATTCTGGTGTTGTGGTGAAAGGTAGCTGCTACGATAACATTTGGGATGACTGGTATGGACGATTGCTAGAAGTTGTCGTTCTCAAATATTGGGGTCATAAAGAATTAGTTTGCTTCAAATGTCATTGGTTTGATGTTCAGAATGGAGTTAAAGTAGATAAAAAATCAGGACGGGTGACTGTTAATGTTAAGTCAAAACTAAGACTGATGAGTGGTATGGACGAGCCTTTTATTTTAGCAAGTCAAGCGACACAGGTGTACTACGCGCGGAGTGTTAAGACTCCTTCAAGCCCATGGCATGCTGTTATAACCACCAAAGCCCGTGGTTTTCAAGGCACAACTCCTCGTCCAGACGATGAACCTTTACAAGTCGAGTCTACTAGTGTCACACCTGCTGTTGTGACAATTATTAGTGAGTCTAGTGAAGAAGAGGATGATGTTATCGCTGTCGAAAGTGAAGATGATGTTGTTGAGGAGGTAAATATAATTGAAGAAATCGTTGAAGACGACGAAGATGGTGATGACAACGATAGTGAAGACACACTGCTCGAAGATGACGATTCTGATATTGATGGCTTTGACGATATAAATGATTAGGAGTATGTACTATTTGTGTCAGTTTAGTTGTATTCAAATGTAATAGTTTGTAGTAGTGCAATCATTATCTTCAACTTATATTAATCTACTAAATAAGGCGTTGAGTTGTTTTATGAGTATGTACTATTTATGTTGCATTTTTTTAATTATATTTGTATGTAGGTTACTATTTATGTTGCATTCTTTTAATTGTATTTGTATGTAGGTTACTATTTATGCTGCATTCTTGTAATTGTATCTGTATGTTATCCTCTATGTTATCCCTCTTTTACTGTATGTTGCATTCTTTTAGTTGACAGTATACATACATATGGCGCGCACACCACACGGCGATCGTGGTGGGCGTGCAGGTCGTGGGGGCCGTGGAGATTCTACGCGTGATGATCAGGCGGGATCGTCAGGTATAATTATATATGTTATTGGGATACACCTTATTATTTTTTATTTTATATTGTATTGACATTATATTCGTTTATATAAATATTGATGTATTTCAATACATAGGTGATCGACGTAGGCCTCCGCGGGGACTAGCACGTGGCTTGCTAGGGAATCCCCCCCAGGCGCCTCTTATATGTCGTGTTGGGACTCATAGGTAATTTCATAATCGTATATAATATTACTATAATATATCGTATTTAGTTCTTATATATTCTTTGTAATTTTCAATTTTAACTGTAGTATCCTTGACGCCACGCCAAGGAACACGTTGCTTGGGATCGTCCGCAACCGATTCTCAAGCCCGTGGATGAGGTGGGCAGATGTGGATGATCGTACACGTCAGTTGATTATTGCTGAATTTAAGGTAGGATGTCAATCATTCATATGTTGTTACCTCTTTGATTTATGTAATCTCTTTGATTTATGTTGTCTACTAAACTTCTTAATGTGTAATGTACAGAGATATTATTGTTTTGAGGACGGGCAGGAAGCCCATGGCATGACTGTTCTGCACAGATACCTAGAGATGAATTGGCACAAGTGGGTCTACGATTGGAAGAAAAAGGCCCAGACGAAGATGGCTGATGGACAGACACTTAAGGATGTCTGGCCAGATTTCATATCTGCTGCAGTGTGGGACCAGATGTGCAGCATTTGGGACGGCGAGGCCTTCAAGAAGATGTCGGCACAGCGTTCAGCTGCCCGACAGCAAAGTCGTCTCCCACACTGCACTGGGTCTCAGTCGTACGACCTATACCGGGAGAGACTTGAGGTGAGTTTAAAGCATGCACCCTCCCGCTTGGAGTTTTGGTGGCACGCCCACCAAAAGAAAGGTGACGGTGGTTATATCTCACCTGAGGCAGAACGCATTGCTGTAAGTTATTTAATTCTCTTATTTAATATGTATTTAAAATTCGGATATTCCTTTATATTATTTCATTTTATACTTTGTGTAACATCCCATCCACTACTGTGTTTTTTGTCAGCGACGGTTCGAAGATCTTGCAGTGGCCCGGAGCAGCCAGAGAGGTGACACTCCAGTAGACGAGTCTACGCGTGCAGACGAGGAGATAGAGGACTGGCTGCAGGCTACAGGGGGACCGAAGAAGGGTAGAGTTGTGGGCATTCCCCATGTCCCAGCTTACACCCTAGTCCCTGCTGCGAGATCTCGACGACGCCCTCCCACTGGAGGTAGTGGTGCGAGTGGATCGGGCGCCGGCCCTTCATTATCCGACGACTTCTTCCGGCGGATCATAGAGGGGTGCATGTCAAGCGGTGTAGTGCAGTCAGGCGCACCATCACGCGAGCGGATCTATCAGCTGGCTCAGGAGGTTGTCCACGGCTCTATCGATCCTACAGCAGCCGTTGACGATCTCATGGGTGTAGTACGGGAGGAGGCCATCCGTGTGTGTGCAGCTGTCTTGGCCAACATCTTCCCACCACATATTCGACAGGTAAAAATAATTAAATTATGTATTTCCTTATTTAATTTATGTAATTTGTAATTGTATTGCTTAGATAAACATACGGAGACCGACTTACCGCCACGCAAACACACACACAGCACCGCGTAGGTATTAGACACGCGTTACAACTGACGGTACTCGATTCCGACATACGGAGACCGAGTTACCGCCTAGTTTGCGAAACTGAACCACACTTAGCCAAAAAGCCGAAAAAGAGCCCGAAACCCGCATCGTCTGTCCGAACGCCACGCAAACACACACACAGCACCGCGTAGGTATTAGACACGCGTTACAACTGACGGTACACGATTCCGACATACGGAGACCGACTTACCGCCTAGTTTGCGAAACTGAACCACACTTAGCCAAAAAGCCGAAAAAGAGCCCGAAACCCGCATCGTCCGTCCGAACGCCACGCAAACACACACACAGCACCGCGTAGGTATTAGACACGCGTTACAACTGACGGTACTCGATTCCGACATACGGAGACCGAGTTACCGCCTAGTTTGCGAAACTGAACCACACTTAGCCAAAAAGCCGAAAAAGAGCCCGAAACCCGCATCGTCCGTCCGAACGCCACGCAAACACACACACATCACCGCGTAGGTATTAGACACGCGTTACAACTGACGGTACTCGATTCCGACATACGGAGATCGACTTACCGCCTAGTTTGCGAAACTGAACCACACTTAGCCAAAAAGCCGAAAAAGAGCCCGAAACCAGCATCGTCCGTCCGAACGCCACGCAAATACACACACAGCACCGCGTAGGTATTAGACACGTGTTACAACTGACGGTACTCGATTCTGACATACGGAGACCGAGTTACCGCCTAGTTTGCGAAACTGAACCACACTTAGCCAAAAAGCCGAAAAAGAGCCCGAAACCCGCATCGTCCGTCCGAACGCCACGCAAACACACACACAGCACCGCGTAGGTATTAGACACGCGTAACAACTGACGGTACTCGATTCCGACATACGGAGACCGAGTAACCGCCTAGTTTGCGAAACTGAACCACACTTAGCCAAAAAGCCGAAAAAGAGCCCGAAACCCGCATCGTCCGTCCGAACGCCACGTAAACACACACACAGCACCGCGTAGGTATTAGACACGCGTTACAACTGACGGTACTCGATTCCAACATACGGAGACCGACTTACCGCCTAGTTTGCGAAACTGAACCACACTTAGCCAAAAAGCCGAAAAAGAGCCCGAAACCCGCATCGTCCGTCCGAACGCCACGCAAACACACACACAGCACCGCGTAGGTATTAGACACGCGTTACAACTGACGGTACTCGATTCCGACATACGGAGACCGACTTACCGCCTAGTTTGCGAAACTGAACCACACTTAGCCAAAAAGCCAAAAAAGAGACCGAAACCCGCATCGTCCGTCCGAACGCCACGCAAACACACACACAGCACCTCGTAGGTATTAGACACGCGTTACAACTGACGGTACTCGATTCCAACATACGGAGACCGAGTTACCGCCTAGTTTGTGAAACTGAACCACACTTAGCCAAAAAGCCGAAAAAGAGCCCGAAACCCGCATCGTCCGTCCGAACGCCACGCAAACACACACACAGCACCGCGTAGGTATTAGACACGCGTTACAACTGACGGTACTCGATTCTGACATACGGAGACCGAGTTACCGCCTAGTTTGCGAAACTGAACCACACTTAGCCAAAAAGCCGAAAAAGAGCCCGAAACCCGCATCGTCCGTCCGAACGCCACGCAAACACACACACAGCACCGCGTAGGTATTAGACACGCGTTACAACTGACGGTACTCGATTCCGACATACGGAGTCCGACTTACCGCCTAGTTTGCGAAACTGAACCACACTTAGCCAAAAAGCCGAAAAAGAGCCCGAAACCCGCATCGTCCGTCCGAACGCCACGCAAACACACACATAGCACCGCGTAGGTATTAGACACGCGTTACAACTGACGGTACTCGATTCTGACATACGGAGACCGACTTACCGCCTAGTTTGCGAAACTGAACCACACTTAGCCAAAAAGCCGAAAAAGAGCCCGAAACCCGCATCGTCTGTCCGAACGCCACGCAAACACACACACAGCACCGCGTAGGTATTAGACACGCGTTACAATTGACGGTACTCGATTCTGACATACGGAGACCGAGTTACCGCCTAGTTTGCGAAACTGAACCACACTTAGCCAAAAAGCCGAAAAAGAGCCCGAAACCCGCATCGTCCGTCCGAACGCCACGCAAACACACACACAGCACCGCGTAGGTATTAGACACGCGTTACAACTGACGGTACTCGATTCCGACATACGGAGACCGAGTTACCGCCTAGTTTGCGAAACTGAACCACACTTAGCCAAAAAGTCGAAAAAGAGCCCGAAACCCGCATCGTCCGTCCGAACGCCACGGAAACACACACACAGCACCGCGTAGGTATTAGACACGCGTTACAACTGACGGTACTCGATTTTGACATACGGAGACCGAGTTACTGACACGCGTTACAACTGACACAAACTAAAATAATATAAATGTGATCTATTTTGGGGACTCCGTTATTAATATTTTAATTTTGTAGGGTCTTGTTGATGAGACTCGTGGAGGTGGAGATGGCGGCACAGGTGATGCTCGTGGAGGAGATGGTGATGATTTCCGAGCTGATGCGGATGAGACTATGGAGGATGGGACTGGCGATGGGACAGAGATTCCTGATCTTGGGCAGTAGTTGTTTATATTTATATTTTGACTTTCATGTATGTATTTAGCTTTTGAGTTGTATAGATTTGAGTTTGGTATCTAATTATATTAATTGTTGATAGTAAAAGATATGATTGTTATTGATATGCGTATATTGTCATTATTTATTTTTCTTAGTTTATAACAGGTACAACAGGTACAATGTATATGTAAATGAACAGGGGAATTTTGCAATTTTATTATTATTTTTTTAAAGTGGGTCATTGGCGACGGGCCCATTGGTGACGGCCTTGCCGTCGGCAATGAGTCATAGGCGACGGCACGCCGTCGGCAATGACACCGTCGCTAATGACCCACTTGCCGACGGCGAACGACGGGAGACCGGGGCGACGACCCATACGGCGAGGGCGACGGTACGTCCCGTCGCCAATGACCACATTGCCGACGGCAAAAGGGTCATTGGCGACGGCATGTGCCGTCGGCAATGACCTTATTTTTTGTAGTGTAAAACCATGAAATATCGAAATGGGCCAGACAATGGTTGAATAGGTCCACAAATGTCTCCTTGAATTCTTTCTAGGAATTTTGGGGCTTCTTTATAAACTTTTACTGGTGATGGTAGAATAATTAATTTTCATCGAGAACACGCAGCACAAGAAAATTCACTACTAGGAAAAACCTTCTTATCTTTGAGAGGATGACTAGTAGAATTTTCAATAATACGACGCATCATAGAAGTACCTGGATGTTCGAGTCTTTCATGCCAAAGGATAAAGAATTTGGGATCTATGATTTTTGAAATCATAACAATATGAGACTCAATTGCTCTAATTTTCATAGTATATAATCCAGAAGAAATTGAATGAAGTTTTTCTAAGATATTATTTTTTCCAGAAATAGTAGAAGTAATAAGAAGATATTCATTATCATTCTCATTGGTTGTTTCAATGTGAAAACTATTTAGTCGAATATCTTTAAAACTAAGCAAATTTCTTCTTGATTTACTAGAATATAGAGCATTTTTGATAAAAACTTGTGTCTCATTTGGTAGCATGAAACTAGCTTTTCCAAATCCCTCGATTAAATTTGATGTGCCAAAGATAGTTCCTACATTTCCATTAGCTTTGATTAGTTATGAAAAATATTTTTCACTTTGAAGGATTGTATGAGTTGTTGCACTGTCTGCCAAACATATATCCTCCATATCCATTAAAGATGGTCTGACACATATAAAAACATAAATAAGAAAAGTTACACTTCAAATATAATTTATTCATGATAAACACATACCACATATAGAACGAAAACTAATAATATTATACATGCAGGATGTTTAATTAAAACAAGAAATTAAACAATATCCCAAAAGATACTTTTAGAAGGTTCTGTAATATCAACAACCTTTTTCTTATTGTCGGTCATTGGTGGATCATCAACAATATTCAATTGATGATTAACAAAGTTTGTTTCTGCCTCAGTTACTTTGTTCTTTTGAGACTCCTGGAATAAATTAGCCAGATGCCTCGGCGTACGACAGGTACGCGACCAATGCCCTTTCATCCCACACCTAAAACAAACATCTGGTTTGTTCTTTATCGGTGCTGCATTTATCGGTGCTGCATTTTCTTTATTTTTACCAGACCCAGACACTTGTCACTTCTGGTGATCTGAATTGTTGCGGTTCAAGAATTTGTTGTTATGATGGCCTCATTTATTCTTTCGCCCCAAGGCTTCTTATTATATGACCATCTTTTGTCACGTTTATTCTACTGGAATGACGTGCTATTAATATCTGGTAATGGGGTAGCACCCGTTGGCCGTACTTGATGGTTTTTCAACAATAATTCATTATTCTTTTCTGCAACAAGGAGGATAGACAATAAGTCACTGAATTTTGTGAACTTACTCTGTCTATATTGTTGTGACAGAATCATGTTGGTGGAATGAAAAGTTGAGAGTGTTTTCTCTAACATTTGGGTTTCAGAAACTGGATCTCCGCACAAAGCTAAAGTAGAGGTTATTCTATAAACATTGGAACTATATTCTGTAATTGATTTAAATTTTGTAGCCTTAAATTAAGCCACTCAAATTTTGCATTAGGGAGAACAACAAATTTTTGGTGGTCAAATCTTTCTTTCAGTTGTGTCCATAAAGACAAATGATCTTTGACTGTTAAATACTCAGTCTTTAATCCTTCATCAATATGGTGACGACGAAAAATTATGGCTTTTGCATTTTGTGCCGAAGTAGCTGTATTTCCTGATTAAATGGTCTTTTCTAACTCATTTTCACTAAGGTGCAATTCTACATCAACTGCCCAAGCCAAATAGTTGTCTTCAGAGATTTTCAAAATAGAAAAATCTATTTTTGCCAAATTTGTCATCTATTCTGGGTTAAAACACAATTATTATTAATTATTAAAATAATAAATAATTGCATGTATGATATAGAAAAATAAACTAAGTCACGACCTCAAGTGGTGATAAAATGCAAATATAAATATTCTTATATTTATGTTATTAGCATAATGCCAATGGATCTTCACCCGGCATGCGGTAGTTCGCATAGACAGATTATTCCAACAGAATAATGAAGAATGGAATCAGGTCATGCGTAAACGCACAGACAGGATATTCTGACAGAATAATAAATAACGGAATCAGGTCAGGCAAAATTCGCACCGACAGGATGTTCCAACAGAATAATAAAGAATGGGATAACAGAAGAATTTCACCATGTATAGGGTAGTCCGCGTATACATGTTATTCCAACAATTTAATAAGAAATGAATGCAAAGGATTATTCACCAGGTATATGATATTTCACATATACAGGTTATTCCCATAATTTAATAAGCGGTAAAAAGGTTCCCACCAAGTCTTGTAAGATCAACAAGGGTAGATGGTACCATTGTAAATAACAGAATTTAAATGCAATTATAAGAATAAAATTATATTATTGGTGGCATAGCTCAACCTGTAGTATAATAATAAATTGCAAGGATTTAATTTTACCGTCTCAGTTGGTTAAAGCTTTGTGCTGATAACGTGTTATAAAACTTTAGCAAGATACTCTTATAAGTGCTGAATAAATTTAGAGAGAATAAGTAAGAGATAAAGAGAGAGAAATTCTTCACAAAAAATTCTTAATTTTCAATTAGCACTGCCTTACATAGGCAAGGTAGAAGAGTCATGGGGAAGGAAGGAGAAGAAAGAAGGAAAAGGGGAGTACGGGAGAAGCTAGCTAAGGGAATTACTTATATAATATAACTAATAAAAATGAGATTATCATACAACAATTTTAGTAATGAATTCTCGAAAAAGGTTACTATAAATAAAATTTCGATGTTTTTTTTATAATTTATTTTACTATATTTTTTTAAGCGAATTTATTTATTTTAAATTTGACTCCACTGACCTAAGAGGGTGGATCTCGACATGTCAATTAATTGTTTTCAAGAGTTAACGGTATTTATTATTTTATTATAAAACGATGCAGTTTTACAATGAAATTATATAAATGTCCTTATTAAAAAACGTGAACATATAATAATAATAAAAAAAGAAAAGAAAAAAGAAAGAAAGATGTACATGTACGACGTCAACCAATATAAATTATTAAATTTTGTGAGGAAAATAAACCCTAATGAAATTTAATAATTTTTCACTCCAAATCAAATTTGCCTTTGCAAGTTCCCCTCACTTGGGTATGGGTGGAAAGTAATGGCTTGTTTGTTGTAACCGGAAACCATTTGTTGATACGTGTAAGCTTTTATGTATTATGATGAGAATTGTTGACTCATCAGAAAATCAACAATAAATGAATTTACCAGCCACCAAACACATCCCTAACCGAACTGAGCAAATTACAAAAAGAATATTATTATAAGCGTCAGCTTTATTTGAATTCTTAGGCAAATACGTACCATCATAGCTAGAGCTAGAGCTAGCCAAGGGATTTCAGCTTATCCAAATATATATGACAAGAATGCAAGTCAACCATTTATCCTCACGGCATGCATGACATTTCGTAGTGAAATTAATTTGGAAATAAATCACTCTAAAGATAATATTCAAAATAAAAATGATATTATCTGAACCACTAAAAAATTATAAATATTTTGCTAACAAGCATGTCAGTTTTGTTAAGAATTTAACCATTTATATATATATATATATATATATATATATATAGAATTTCATCCACAGCAACCGGTTACCGGTTGTTGGGGAGCAACCCATTTTGGCTCAGCCGCTACTACCTGTAAAGGCTTGTTACAACCGGTTGATGTGGATGGATAACATATATATAACTGCATGCAAGCTAGGAAATATCAATCAAGCTAGCCTTGGGCTTTCTTTCACAACTTACCATTTGCATGCACCTTTAAGCAGCCGTGAGTGACTCAAAATTGAGCACATGCAATTAAACATGGAGCTTCTGATCTTCATCCTCTGTGCACTTGCAACCATTTCCATTACCACCATCTTTATTTATCTCTTTCAATTCCACAGAAACAAGTCACAATCAACAGCTCCATACCCTCCCGGAGGAGCAGGCTGGCCTCTCTTAGGAGAAACCCTAGATTACTTCTCAAAACTCCGAAATGGCATGACGGAAAGATTTGTGATGGATAGAATTAACAGGTACTCCTCCCAAGTCTTCAAAACGAATATACTCGGCGAGAAAATGGCACTTTTGACCGGTGCCGAGGGAAACAAGTTCTTGTTCTCGAACGAGAGCAAGTTGGTCCGAGTCTGGTGGCCGAGCTCAGTTAACAGTGTTTTCTTGAAGACCGATAATCGATCAGCACAAGATGAATCCATTAAAGTGCGTAGACTGCTTTCGCCTTTTCTCAAGGCGGAGGCACTCAAAGCATACGTTGGCACAATGGACACCGTCTGCAAAAAACACATAGACACACACTGGATTGGCCCACGAGTCGTTAAGGTTTGTGATTTAGTGAGAAAATACACTTTCACTTTAGCATGTCAGTTGTTTTTAAGTGTCGAAGATCCTGAAAACCTCCAAAAACTCAACAAAACATTTGACCATGTCACGCGTGGGGTGGTTTCGATACCGGTAAATTTTCCCGGCATGCCATTTTACAAGGCCATCAAGGCATCACAAGAGATTAGGGCGGTGATTGAGGGTATGGTGAAACAAAGGAAGATTGATATCGCCCAAAACCAGGCCACACCCACACAAGATATTATGTCAAAAATGCTCACCGCCGTGGAGGAGAACAAATCGGTTAGTGATGCGGACATCGCCACCGATTTACTGGGGCTGATTATCGGTGGATACGAAACCGTTAACACTTCACTAGTGTTTACTATGAAGTTTCTGGCCGAGCAGCCTCATGTGTATGACAAGTCCTAAAAGGTATATATATATATATATATATATAACTAATTTACGAATATTATATATATTTGTGTTGATTAATACTAATTTTGAATGAATTTTGGTGATGTTTGTAAAGAGCAAACTGAGATAGCGAATTTGAAGCAAGGAGAACTACTTAGTTGGGAAGACTTGCGCAAAATGAAATATTCATGGAGTGTTTGGTGTGAAGTCTTAAGGATTAGACCACCGGCTGTTGGAGCATTTAGAGAAGCAATTGCAGATTTCACTTATGCTGGATATACTATTCCCAAGGGATGGAAGGTATGACGATGACCTAATTTATAATTCAGATATAATTAAAGAGTTTTTAAAAAATAAATTAGAATACTTATAAACCAGTCAAGTCGAGTTGGGGTTTTAATTACTAGCAGAATTTGAGTTTGTTTATAAATTATCGGTTTAGTAAACGAGTCGAGTTTGAGCTCGAGTCAGACTTATGCCCGCGAAGCCAAGCCAAGCCTAGTTGGACTTAAGTTCCCATTTAACTATTTTATTAAAATAAAATAAATAAATAAATGTCTTAAATGCTAAATGAGTCGGGTTTGCTTATGATGCATTCGAACTCAGACTTGTTTAATTAAACGGGCAAATTAAGGAGTTTGTTTGAGTTCGGCTCGTTTAATGAACACGAATCTATTTAAGTCTAGCTAAATTGATTTCGCAGGCAATCTGATTTATTTATAAATAACTTATTATTTTTGTATGCAGTTACATTACCTTCAAAATGCCACCCACAAAAACCCGGAATACTTTCCAAATCCGGATAAATTCGACCCATCAAGGTTTGAAGGAAGCGGAGTGGCTCCATTTACATTTGTTCCATTCGGAGGCGGACCACGAATGTGCCCCGGGTCCGAGTATGCACGAGCAGAATCACTAGTGTTCATTTATAATGCGGTCACACGATTCCGATGGGAGAATGTAATTCCTGATGAGAAAATTGCAAATGATCCATTTCCAAGGCCTGTGAATGGGCTTCCCATTAGGCTATATCCTCACAAACCCTAATTCATATATTAGCTTCTGGAATAATTTAATTATTTAATTTCTCTCTGTTTATTGTTCATATTTATATCATGTATTGTTCATACGGTAAGGATCAAGAGCATTCTCCTTAAATAGCATTCTCCTTAAATAGCATTCTCCTTAAATATCTTCTTTTTTATTAAAACTACGTCATTTTGAAGGGACGCGATGATATTTTTATAAATACAATGCCACCGAGTATATTTGACTCATTTAGAGACATTTTTTCATTAAAATTTTCTTTTCAGTCACTACTAGAAAAACAAGAATACGTGATGAAATTTTGTGACAGTTTTTAAAAACAATCACAAAAGATAGTAATTTATGATAGACTTTTTAAGCAATCACAAAATAATAGTATATATGATGGCTCTTAGTGATGACTAATTTTGCCATCAATGTATTATAATTGTGATGGCCATGTCAATCACACAAATCTTTTTACGCAAAATAAAATTTTTTTTGTGACGCACTAAGTCATCACTTATAGATATACCCTTTTTGTGATTGCATTTAAGTCATCACTAATATTTTAATATAAGAAATAATCAAAACAATATTTTATGACGGCCGTGACAATCATTAAAAAGATGGATTTTTGTGACGACTTTTATTTGCAATTACAAAAAGAATGTATTTTGTGATGGAATTTTTAAGCCGTCACAAAACAATAAAATATATGATGGCTCTTAGTGATGACTAATTTTACCATCATTATAGAGTATTTGTGACTGCCATTGCAATCACCAAATCTTATTTGGAAGTAATTTTGTTTAGTAAGTCAACTCACATATGTTTCCTTTTATATTTTGTTTTAAAATTATAATCATGATCTGGACTTTGGTGTAGTGGTAATACTCGTTATTTAGTTTGCAAATGGGAGAGGGTTCGAATCCTACAAGTATCATTTGATACAATTAATATAGATATAATTAATATAGTAAAATAAATTATATGTAAATAGAGATTCACGTTCTTATATTTGATCCCTAAAGTCTTATTTTTTCTTGTGATAACTTTGACAATCACAATAGATTATATGTTAATGTGATTGTATTAATCATCACAAAAGCACTAAGCATTTGCGTGATTGCCAAAACCATCACGTAAAACCTTTCATGATGGGCGTATACAAGACATCCATTGTGATGCTTAAAGCCATCATGTAAACCTTTCGTGATTGTTTTCCTACTTTTTGTGATGGATTTTGGCCATCACAAATGACCATTTTTTTGGTAGTGAGTGAACTTTTCCTTCAAATTTTCATATTAAAAAAGTTATTCAACAAAATAATGTTTAAGAAAACATTAATATTAAAAAAAACAAAAATCAAAATTCTATTCATTTTTAGATGTCTAAAATAAGAATATAGTGGGATCCGGTTATCATAAAGTTAATTTAGTAATAAATTGATAAATTGACCAATACAGAACTGACACGCAACTTCTTGACCTGCGTATCGATATTATATTTGTCAATTAATCAAAAATTAACTTTATACCAATATAGACAATGAATTTGGCAGGGAATGAAAATGTTGGAAAAACTCCTTCAATTCTAACTATCTTCGATAAATTAAATTAATAATGCAATTCCACCAAATAAATTATAACCACAGAAAATTATAATGCGAAAAATAAACCAACCACAAGACACCTTATTTTACGTGGAAAACCCTCTAAAACTAAGAGGTAAAAACCACGGGCCAAACTCCGAATTATTCCACTATAATTAACTGTGAATACAAAATCCTTCCAAGTTTTATAACTAAAAAATTGAAATATTATGAAATTGAGAAAATACAAGAATACCTCAATTTGAGTGAAAACTCAAATTATCTCATCACCCAAAACCTTCAAATTAATTAAAGTCTTCAAGCAATTAATTAATCCGAAAAGATGATGACCAAAACTCTCCCAATTTACATCAGTGCACTCACCGATTTTCTCTCTCTATTCCGCGTATTCCTCTCAAAACAGAGCACTTTAAATTTCTGGATATCTCATGCCTTCACAGAACCAATATATATATACTCCCTGATACTAATCAAAGTTGACTTCGAATTGAATAAAAAACTACCTTCTAAAAAACCTACTGATATAATATATATATATATATATATATATATATATATATATATATATATATATAGTTCCTGACTCCTAATCTACTTTTGAAAAACAATTCACACTCCTTATAGGATTCTGTCAAAACTGTTCACGTGTTTGACCAAATCAAAGCATAATTCCAAATCCAACTTGGTTTAGAGAAAAATAATCAATCCAATTTAAAACACTCCTAATTTAAATAGGATAATCTCATGGGTTTGGACCCCACAAACCCAACAATCTCCCCCTCAAAATCCATGAGAGGAAGCTTCCACTGTGACCCCGTCACTTGGAGTCCATCCCGACCAATTCCTTGCAAAACTCCAGTTTGTCGCGAGTTAAAACTTTTATCAACATGCCTGAGGGGTTCTCATCGGTATGAACTTTCTTTACTTTCATCAATTTCTTTTCCATCACTTCTCGAAGCCAGTGATAACGAACATCAATGTGCTTGGTACGATTATGATACGTGGCGTTCTTGGTTAAGTCAATTGCACTTTGACTATCACAATAAACCATGTACTCATCCTGTGTTAAACCCAACTCTTGAAGAAACCGTTTCAACCATAACTTCTCTTTGCCTGCTTTTGTAGCGGCGATGTATTATGACTCAGTTGTAGACAAAGCAACACACTTCTGCAACTTAGACTGCCATGTTACTGCTCCCCCTACAAAAGTAAACAAATATCCCGAAGTAGACTTCTTCTCTTCAGAACCTGCCATGTCTGCATCTGTGAAACCCTCCAAGATTGGACTCGAACCACCAAATGCCAAACACAAATTGGAAGTAGCTTTCAAGTATCTGAGAATCCACTTAACTGCTTCCCAATGTTCTCTTCCAGGATTTGACAAATACCTGCTCACAACGCCAACTGCATAAGCAATATCTGGCCGTGTACAAACAATCTCATACATAAGACTCCCTACAGCAGAGGAGTAGGGAACCGCTGCCATATGATCTCTCTCTTCCATAGTAGAAGGGCACATGCGCTTTGTCAACTTAATATGATTGGCCAGTGGTGTGCTAACTGGCTTAGCATCACCCATGTTGAACCTTGCAAGCACCCGTTCAACATACTTCTCTTGCGACAACCACAACCTTTTAGCTTTTCTGTCACGAACAATCTTCATGCCCAAAATCTGTTTAGCCGGGCCTAAGTCCTTCATATCAAAAGACTTAAACAACTCTCTCTTGAGCATGCAAATCATGTTAACATCTTGCCCAACTATCAACATATCATCTACATAGAGCAATAAGATAACAAAGTTACCATCTGGGAACTTTTTGACATACACACAATGATCTGCAACTGTTCTATTGTATCATTGATCCATCATGAATGAATCAAATTTCATGTACCACTGCCTTGGATCTTGTTTCAGGCCGTACGAACTTTTCTTCAACCTGCAAACCAAGTGCTTTCTCCCTTTAACTTCAAATCCCTCAGGCTGCTCCATGTAGATTTCCTCCTTCAAATCACCATAAAGGAATGCTGTTTTCACATCTAGCTGCTCAAGCTCAAGATCCATACTAGCTATTAACCCCAACACTGCTCGAATAGAAGTCATCTTCACAACTGGAGAAAAAATCTCATTGAAGTCAATACCTTGTTTTTGAGCAAAACCCTTGACGACCAACTGGGCCTTGCACTTCACTAGTTTTTCACCATCCTTTTTCAGCTTGAACACCCATTTATTCTTCAATGTTTTCCTGCCTTTTGGAAGTGTAGTAAGCTCATAAGTGTGATTCTTGTGCAAAGAATCTATCGCATCTTGCATAGCTCTCAACCAATTGCTCTTCTCCTTATGAGTCTTAACTTCTTGAAAATTTTCTGGCTCCCCCTCCTCAGCAACTAAAAGATATTCAGATGAAGGATACCTGACTGATGACACACGTTCTCTCGTGGATCTTCTTAGTTGAGGTTCTTCAATATCAAGATAAGGGGCTTGCTACCCCTGCTCAACACTCTCTGCATCTGACCCATCACTGTCGTGCAAATCTGTATCAGTCACATCTTCATTCTGACCTCTTTCTCCAACTGTGGCATTCTGTAATGGCGAAGGAACTCCACTGAGGCCTGAAACACTATTATCTCTGGGTTGTGTAACTCTATCAAAATCCTCATAATTTTGGTGTTCATGAAACACCACATCTCTGCTTCTGAATAATTTTCTCTGAACTGGATCCCATAACCTGTACCCAAACTCTGTATCTCCATAGACAACAAACACACATGGAGTAGATTTGTTATCAAGCTTCAATCTTTGTTCCTTGGAGATATGTGCAAAAGCCTTGCACCCAAATACCCTCAAATAAGAATATGACACATCCTTACAACTCCAAATCTTCTCTGGAATCTGAAAATCCAACGGTGCTGATGGAGATCTGTTAATCAGGTATTAAGCAGTACGAACAGCTTCACTCAAGAATGACTTAGGAAACTTAGCCATTCTCAACAAGCATCAGACTCGCTCAATAATAGTGCAGTTCATTCTCTCAGCCACACCATTATGTTGTGGGGTGCCAGGAACTGTCTGCTCATGACGAATACAGTGTTTAGCACAATATGCTGCAAACTCCTTTGAAGTGTATTCCCATCCGTTGTCACTGCGAAGACACTTCAATAATTTTCCAGTCTCTCTTTCAACCATAGCATGGAAACTCTGAAAATGCTGGAATACCTGGTCTTTTGTTTTCAACAAAAATACCCACATCTTACGTGAAGCATCATCAATAAAAGTAACAAAATATTTATTGCCACCTAATGACTCAACCTCATTAGGACCACATACATCAGAATATACTCTCTCAAGTAACTTAGATTTTCTTTTAGAGGAACTATTAAAAGAAACTCTATTCTGCTTACCAAACAAACAACAATTACAAGGGTTTAGTACAGTACCTTTAGCAAAAGGAATGAGGGACCTCTTTGCTAACATCTGCAACCCTTTCTCACTCATGTGCCCAAGTCTTTTATGCCATAGATTCGGTGAAGTTTCATCTTCAATTGCATTCAACTCGCTAGAACATACCTTCACATGAGTTTTGTATAACGAGCAACAAGCAGTACCTCTAGCGACTACCATCGAACCCTTGATAAGCTTCCACTTTTCGCTACCGAAGTGATTCTCATAGCCTTCCCTGTCCAAGGCCATACCAGAAATCAAGTTGAGGCGTAAATCTGGGATATGTCTAACATCCCTCAAAGTAATAGTGCAACCTACATCTGTCTGTATGCAAACATCACCAATTCCAACAATCTTGGACTGATCAGTGTTACCCATTCTCACAAACCCAAAGTCTCCAGCTTTGTATGTAGTATATAATTCTCTTTTGGGAGTAGCGTGATACGAAGCACCTGTATCAATAACCCAATCAATCTTATGATCAACAACATTTAAGCATTCTTCTTCCTCGAATGAAAGAAGCACAACATCCTCAGTAACTGTAGCTGCAGTATTCTTCTCCTCAACTCTCCCTTGCTCACCAGTTTTCTGCTTGTCTAACCAAATCTTGCAATTTCTTTTGAAGTGACCCTCCTTGTTGCAATGAAAACACCTGTATGTAACACCTTCTCTGGTCTTTGATTTGCTCCTATGATTTTTAAAATTTTTGCTTTTACTGCGATTCATGTTTCCCTTGTGAGATCCTCTGAAGTTTTTTTTACCCATGTTCTCTGCTACAAGTGCTTGTGTCTCAAAATTCAAACCCTGCTCCTTTCGCCTTGTTTCCTCATTGTGTATGTTGTACTTGACCATCTGCATGGTTATCTTTCCTTCCGGAGCTGAATTGCTTAGTGACACAACCAAAGTTTCCCAACTGTTAGGCAACGAACTGAGAAGCGACAATGCCTGAATCTCGTCATCAAGATTTAACTTCATGGTAGACAACTGGTTCACTAATCCCTGGAACTCGCTAATATGCTCGGATACACTGCTACCATCTTTATACTTCAGGTTCACGATCTTTCGAATCACAAATGTCTTATTCGGAGCATTCTTCTTCTCGTACATGGACTCTAATGTAGTCCAAAGTGTATAAGCATCATTTTCTTGCGAAACATGGTGAAACACACTCTGATCGATCCACTGTCGGATGTGACCGATCGTCTTCCTGTTCATCTTTTTCCAATCAGCCTCAGTCTTGTCTGCTAGCCTTTTCCCCTTAAGCTCCAATAGATCATACAAATCCTTGCAGTAAAGGATATCTTCCATTCTAGGCTTCCTGATAAAAAAATTAGATGAGGTCAATTTAATCGTGGCGCCGCTTGATTCTTCTATTTAATTTATCAAAAAACAACTGCGCAAAAAACCTTGCTCTGATACCACTTTGTTGGAAAAACTCCTTCAATTCTAACTGTCTTCGATAAATTAAATTAATAATGCAATTCCACTAAATAAATTATAACCACAGAAAATTATAATACGAAAAATAAACCAACCACAAGACACCTTATTTTACGTAGAAAACCCTCTAAAACTAAGAGGTAAAAACCACGGACCAAACTCTGAATTATTCCACTATAATTAACTGTGAATACAAAATCCTTCCAAGTTTTATAACTAAAAACTTGAAATATTATGAAATTGAGAAAATACAAGAATACCTCAATTTGAGTGAAAACTCAAATTATCTCACCACCCAAAACCTTCAAATTAATTAAAGTCTTCAAGCAATTAATTAATCCGAAAAGATGATGACCAAAACTCTCTCAATTTACTGCAGTGCACTCATCGATTTTCTCTCTTTATTCCGCGTATTCCTCTCAAAACAAAGCACTTCAAATTTCTGGATATCTTATATGTTCACAGAACCAATATATATATACTCCCTGATACTAATCAAAGTTGGCTTCGAATTAAATAAAAAAACTACCTTCTAAAAAACCTACTAATATAATATATATATATAGGGAAAAATGTGTATGCACAGCCGTGTTCTTTTTTTTAAACAGTCAACTAAACGACGTCGTTTTGGAGTTAAAAAAAATAAACCATGGCTTCTCTCCTTTCTCCTCCTCAATCGCGCATCATCTCCTCCCCAGTTGCATAAGGGCTTCTTTCCCTTCTCCTCCTCAATCTCGCATCATCTCCTCCCCGAGGCTTCTCCTCCCAAATCCTCTTCCGTATATAGAAATCCCTACCACTGCCGCCACCATCGCTACTTCAGACCAATACAAAAACACGGATGTTCATCAGTTCGATCTCGACTTCTATTTCATACCTCCTTGATTCACACCTCGATTTGGTAAGGGTTTGATGTAGGATGATTTCTAGGGTTTACATGACCCCTTTAAAAGTGATGTTGCGATTTGGTGAATTTTTAATGGGGTTTTTCACCACAATTGTTCCTCTGTTCTTCTGCAACATTCGTGGCACATTTAATTTTTGTTTAATTCAATATTTAGCTTTAATTCATCACATGATTAGTATTACACATATATACACAGTCACTAAATTGTTCATTGATACCTGAACAAGTGGAAGTGAATGCTTAGTTGTTAATTGAACTCAAGAAGATCTGTTTTTTGTGGAATAATCTCTTAAGAAATATTTTATAGTCTATGTGATTTGAGTTTTAGAACATCATTGTGTAATAACATTAATGTTCAAACATGTAGTGATGTTTAAACATTGTGAACAAAAGTATCGGTTCATTGATACCTGAACAAGTGGAAGTGAATGCATAGTTGTTAACTGAACTCAAGAAGATCTGTTTTTTGTGGAATAATCTCTTGAGAAATATTTTATAGTCTATATGATTTGAGTTTTAGAACATCGTTGTGCAATAACATTAATGTTCAAACATGTAGTGATGTTTAAACATGTAGTGACTAGTCATGAAATTTCAATTGATTTGAGTTTTTTGCTCTCACCATTATTGTTCGTAAACTACTTTATTTTTATGTAGATTTTTTTTATTATTCTTTCTTGTATGATTTATTTTGCATATCTATGAATTCTGGTCCATCTTTATGTGTTTAGCTTGACAAAGTAGTTGTTCTGTTTAGAGAATACTAGTCAGCACCCTGCTGAATGTGTTTCTTTTTATATGAATTAAGTAGTTAATTTTTATTATAGTTTTGATGATTTTTTTCTGGAACATAAATTGCCTCAATCATGAGGTTAAAGGCCCATTAATTGGATTGTAAAATTATGATGAGCTTGAATGATGATTAGATATCATGGTCTGAGACTTTACACCACTAAAGCAAATGAGTAATGGAGTAATGGTAAACAAACAAACAAACAAACAAAAAAGGTAGTCAAAACATATTTGAGGACTGATAGTAATTTTCATTCTTAATTTCCCCACCTGTCTATTACTTGAAATCACATATTGTTGGTATATTTGAAATTTCTTTGCAGCCGAGACAAGTGTGGGTTGGCATGTAGTCCATTGACCAAGGCATGATGGGTTTGTCCAGGTTTTGTATGTTTCTTGTGTAATGTAGCCTAAGATTCCTGTTTCAGCAGGAGGGAAGATTGCTTGGTATGCATCTTGTTGCATATTCTTCCCAAGTTGAAATTTATTGTTTATAGTACATATTTGCCTTCCTTGTCTCAAATCTTTGGTTATGTTTTTCTTTTTCTTTTTTTTAACACCGAGTGTAAGGTGATGTATTGGTTACAGAAAATTGATGCATAATAACGAGAAAAAAAATAGTAATAGGAGATGATGGTTTGGGTGCTGAAAGTTAACTTATTGCTTTTCTTGGATGAAATTGATGGCTAGAGTTTTTTCAATATCAACTGGTAAGCATGCCTAATATATAGTTCTTGTCTTTTTTTACATTTTTGCAGACAGTTATATGGGCAGTTATGTAAAGGATATAATTATAGTGGTTTCTAATATATAGTTCTTATCTTTTTTAGTGCCATACGCGGGTGGTGATTCTGGACGAAATCAATGAAGACCGCCATGATGATGATTGAAGACGCAAATTATAATTACTTATTTAATTACTAGTGTCTTAGTTATCTCGGTTATGTATCTAATCAGCTGATGTTGAAGAACATGATTATGTATCTAATGAGTGTGGTTGAAGTCAACATGAAATGTGCTCTGTATGGAAGAAATAAATAAACAAACAGGAGTGTTATGTATATCTGGAACAAGTTTGCTTATATACTTAAATTTATTTTTTTAATTAAGTTTGTGCAACAACACAGATACTGTTTGGGAAAAACTTAATAGGAGTACATACTATTCTTCAGATGATAAGTTTGTCACAATTGATGAACATAGGTCCTTAATTGCAATTACATTCCACAAAAACAAGAACCTGCATAGCTTACAACATTCAAATGTTATAAAAATTCCAAAAAAAATGAAATTTTAAAGTGAGATAATAATCAATTGCTTTCTATATTTTAATTGAGGATAACATTAACAAATTACTTTGAATGTCCCTTTTCTAATTTAAAATCAATACCCCAGAAGAATTTCCTAACAAAGGATAAAACATGTTGTTTCCTCTGTTCTGGGCTGATAAATAGTCCACACATGAAAGTATGAGCCTTATGTTTTGTAGCATAGAGGATTGACATCAAATACTTCTTGTTGAGCTCTTTTTGACATCTTACAAGCTGGGTAGAATACAGGAAAGTCCATCTTGAGTCCAACATGCTCCAAAAGTTTAAAACCATCCATGTCAAGCATGTTCACATCACTAATAACGATGTCAAAACCATCATTTCTTTCATGAAGAAGGTCTAGAGCTTCTCTTGCTAGGCAACATGTAGTCACTGAAACACAAGCAGAAGAATAATTTAGTGATGTACATATCCATATAGCAAAATCAGTTACCATAATTACCATAATTACGTCCATGTAAGAAGTTGACTAGTTAAGTATAAAGAAGACTTGAATTTTTTTTGTAAAATGCTATAAATTATGAGGCAGTATTATGAACAAACACTTATTTTTGCAAGTTAGCCTACCAATGACAAGTGGACAACTGTAGGTTTGGGAAGTCCACTGAGGGGAGTAAAAGATTTAAGATGTCCAGTTAGAGAACAACTTATTTCAGGATTTCTCAAAAATCTCAGTTATTACCAACTAGAAGCAATGTGGCCATTTATACTACTCTATATGCTATAAGAAACTTCATTATTATTGGGAATCCTGCACCCATATTGAAATTTCATAGGCAACCTTAGAATCAGAGCATGACCCCTAAAACTTATTGTGTACCAGCTTATCTATACCTTCACAGAATACGCAGCTTTTTCCATCATTTAACAACATCTCCTAAGTGCAAGTATATAAGCAAACTTGTTACAACATCTCCTAAGTGCTTGAAGAAAATAAAGAAACGATTTTATTAAGCATTTATTTAAACACACTACTAAAGAGCCTAGGAGCCTATACCTTGAAGTCAATTAAACAACATTCTAATCAGCTTCTCCTAAAACTAATAAAAATGAAAGTTCATTAAGTAAACTAGTTAACACTATTATTGGGTCGGAGTTCTTTTATCAAAGTCAGTTAATGAAGATGGAAGATTATAAAGAGAAAAACTGCAATTCATAAGCAAAAATTAGATGCAAATATATGATATACAAAATAATGTGTCGAATTATAAATAGTTGACGATCCACATACATGAGTGGGCCAAATGGTTATAATCAACCACTACTATATACATATAACCAACCACTACCACTATAATGCCACTAGTTTCAGTTGCATCTATATAAACACATGACATAAATAAGGTAAGGAAATAAAGTGGGTTACCTTCCTAAGTAGAATGGCAATATCAACTTAAGAGTCTTCAATGGACTGACTATCACACTCCGTACATCGAACATTATGACTGATGTGTCTTGCCCGTGCATCCACCACCTGAGAATTCTTTACCTCATCCTCTTCGCTCCCCATACCTATAACAAAATCCCATATAAGGAATAGAAAAATCAATTAGATAGCTTTATAGCCAAATTCTCGCTGACTCATATTATCAAACAGTTCCCAGGTACATTGAAATTTATTATCTCAGTCGATGAGGAACTACGCAAACCATACAAGAAACAAAAACAAAAATCAATTTCGATAACTTTATAGCAAAATTATCGGTAGCCCATGTTATCAAACAGTTTTCGGACCCATTGAATTTATTACCTAAGCCAAATTTATTATTCTATATTAGATGTATTTTGGTTTTGGATTTGTGGTTATGTACAGAGAGATGCAAGAAACATAATGGGGAGTGAGGATTCGAAATAGCACAAGAATTTACCTTGACGAGAGAGAAATTGACGATGCTTCTTTTGTTTATGGGGGTGCCAATCTAACTTCTCTTTAATTAGTGTTAATCTAAGATTATAAATTCATCAAAAAGAAGGGTAATTCTAAATTTGTCAAGTAATTTGTCATATCAATATATGAATTGGCCGTTTCTTCGGAGCACCACTCCGGTACTGTTCACTCCAAGCCTATACATAAAATATGGTAACGAAAATAACAAAAGCAACAAAATTAAACAAAAACAAAAATAAAACACAAAAATCAATCAATTGTACGGACCTGAGAGAGATCAGAAAGAAGAATTGCAGTGGTGACTCCACTCGAATAGGCAATACAGGTTTTGAGGATCCAACACACAATCTAGCTCCAACCTGGACCATTAAATTCTTCTTCGCATTCATCTTCTTCGCGCCGACATGGCTAAACCTAGGGTTCTTCGTTTAAGGGTTCTTCGCTCTCTGATTTGGGAGGATGAAGCCCTTCTCCGCGATTAGGGAAGAGAGAAACCTCAGATTTGGGAGGATGAAGCCCTTCTCCACGATCAGGGACGTGGGAGAGAAGCCATGTTTTTTTTTTTGTTTTAAAACAGCCAAAACGACGTCGTTTTTAGTTGACTGTGTAAAAAAAAAAAGAACACGGCTGTGCATACCCATTTTCCTCACACACACACACACACATATATATATATATATATATATATATATATATATATATATATATATATGGGAGCCCTTCCATAGCAACCGGTTGCTGTGAGTACTGTGCAACATCCCCTTTTTGTACCGTTGATAAACTTATTGGAAGGCTGAGATGAAACATAAATTTATTCCAGCCGGCACAACTTGTACCGGCTTTTATTTTAATATGAGGACCCCACCACAGTCAACATGTTGTCAGTTTATTGAAATAAAATGAATTTTTAATATTAAATAATGCTCGACCGACACAGCTTGTACCGGCTGTGCCTTTTCTGTAAAAAAAAAAAAAAAAAAAATCAAAACCGGGACAAGTTCTAACGGCTGTAAAAAAAAAAAAAAAAAAAAAAAAAAAAATCAAAACCGGGACAAGTTCTAACGGCTGTAAAAAAAAAAAAAAAAAAAAAAAAAATCAAAGCCGGTAGAGCCTCTTACGGCTTGCACAAAAAGAAGTAAAAAAAAAAATTTACACTATCACAATGCACAACCGGGACAAGTTCTAACGGCTGTAAAAAAAAAAAAAAAAAAAAAAAAAATCAAAGCCGGTAGAGCCTCTTACGGCTTGCACAAAAAGAAGTAAAAAAAAAATTTACACTATCACAATGCACGAGTGAATTTTGACAAATTATTAAGAAGGCATATGAGACTATAAACCCAAAAGTAGTGGAAAGAAAGGCAAAAAAAGTTTGGAAATTTTTTATAACTCTTTCATTTAATAACAAATAAAGAATTATAATTCAAATAAAAAATAATATCCTATTTTATAAAAAGAATTATTTGCTATTTTTATAAAAATATTTTATAAAAAATAAAGAATATAACCTATATAAAGTTTTGATTTTTTTTTTTTTTTCCAGCCGTTAGAACTTGTCCCGGTTGGTACCTTTTTTTAAAATTTTTTTTTTTCCTGTACCGGCCGTAGGAAGCTCATACGGCTGGTATTAAAAAAATTAAAAAAATTATGTTATTCAAGCAACTCGCTGCTAAACAGACTCGAACACACAACCTCAAACTCCAAACACACGTCATATGACCACCCGAGCACCACGGGCCTAGCTGTCAATATCAGCCAAGGAAATCTCTTTACATTAAAACTTCACCATCCCCCAAAAATCTAAATTGTTGCATTATTATTATTATAATACGATTTATTATTATTAACAAGTCTATATAATACATATGGGGGTTTGATATTTAGAAATAAGTTAATATCTATATTTATTAAGCAATGATTATTACAAATGATTTTATATATTAAGCAATGATTTTATTATTAAGAAATGATTTTATACAATAATAAAACTAGTGAAGTATAATAATAATGTCACACTATCGAATTTATAAAAGTAGTGAAGTATTATTATAATAATAATAATGTGATTATCAATATTATAAGTTCTAACGATTATACCAATACTAGTACTGCATAAATATATCAAAAGAAATAGTACATATTACATGTTCATTTTCATAAAAAAGAAAAAAAAAACATAGAATGATTAATACAACCGAAGCCTATTTTCTTGGCTCAGGAATCCCTAACACTCGATAGTGGTTTCGCTTATCGTGGTCGGTTTCAAAGCCACAAATTGCACATTTTCGATGAGTTTTAGATGAAATGATTTTCTCGAGTGCACTCTTGAATCTAGATTGTTTTTTGCGGCCCTTTGTTTGAGAAATATTAGGCGGCAAAAACTCTTCTTCTTCTTCCACCTCTGCATCTTCATCGTCATTATCGTATCCCATATCATGATTTGGATCTCCAACTGTGCAATCAATGTCGTCATCTGCCAGTTCAGTAATATTCTCATCCGGATCATACTGGTCAACCAACTCTTTTCCTCGTGCATTCAGCTTAAGAACAGTTTTGTAACCTCGGACTGAGCAAGCCGCTTTGCTCGCTAACTCCTGGTAATCAGCCATCAAATGATTGTAGCGCATTCCTTGATTTTGTTCGAAGTCAGCAGGTGTGGAGTTAAAGAGTAAGTCTTCACCATTGCTTTTGTTCGCGTCTCTTGTCCACCGATGAAGGATCATGTCGGTCGGTATTTGTGAAATACTCTTTGCTATGAAATATCTCAAGATGTGCCTGCATAATTCACCAGAGTGAGAAAACATTTGGCAGTTACATGTCACCGATCCAAGTTGTCGATTGTTGACAACTTCTTTATATCTTCCACCACTTTCAGTTGCATCTGCATTATACACTGCATAAACCTTAGTATCAGTGTCACACATCTCACTAAGTTTACGAACATTGTATTTCATGGAATCGACGAATTGACGTTGGAAACGTCTAAACATCTCTTTTGTGTACACTTGTGCAGCATGAACTTCTAAAGATGAACCGAGTACCATAATCCTTTTACGATGTTTTGTTATGTAGTCGGCCTTCCTCTCCCTGATAAACTGTCTTTCTACAGCCTTTTTACTCTGCAGTACAAAACATAGCATACCTGTTGATGCATTAACATACTCATCAAAAAAGGCATTCATGCTCTCGCTTCTTCCAGTGGTAGTCATTCCTGCGGCAAAATATCTCTTTGTATATGCTGGAATCCATTTCTGTCGTACATCATACAAACTTCCAAGCCATTCATTAGTATACAATTCATAGGAACTTATCAGAATATGCCAACGCTCTTCAAACTCCTCGATGGACAATGAGTTATACACACAGTTGTTAAAATCATTTTTGAACGATGGGTGCGCATAATAAACATGATGCAATTTTTCAGGAAATTTATTGCTAATATGCCAAGAACACAATAAATGATGACTAGTTGGAAGTACCGTAGCAATAGCATTACTCATGGCTCTGTCTTGATCAGTGATGATGGTTGTAGGTGCCTTGTAGTCCATGGCTTCAAGCCATGTCTGTAAAACCCAAACGAAAGTATCCTCTGTTTCGTCTCGTAACAGTGCAAATCCAAACAATATAGACTGATAATGGTGGTTGACCCCGGCAAATGGAACAAACGGCATGCCATACTTATTTGTCCGGTATGTACTATCAAATGTCACAACGTCTCCGAACTGTTGATACATAAACCTTGATCGGGCGTCAACCCACAAAATACAAGCTATGCGGTTGTTTTCACCAGATTTCACTCGAAAAAAAAATCTGCTGGCACATCCGGATGCAAGTTTGTTCAAATGATTGACAGCAGCTTGTGCATCATTTTCATCTGCAGAATCACGCCTTAAATCTCGCACCACATTCTCAACATTAGCAGTAGAAAAAGGAACATTTTGCAACCCACCTCCCATTGTGCTCAAAACATTCATCATCTTACTAGGACCAATACCGGACTTATTTAAAGTGTCAATTAAATTTCTTGCAACAGGAGTAATATTTCTGTGAGTCTCGATCAAATCTACTTTAGTGGGGGTCACTAAGTGATGATTGTGCTCTAATTCTACAGTAGATATACGCCAATTGTCTTCTTTCTTATTGTGGACAACATATATTCTAGCTTTGCACATTGTTCGTCCTATAGAGTCTCTTTGTCTAGTTATTTTATTACTACTATCTTCATCATCAGGTAAACTCTTCCCAACAATTGGTGTACCGGCTTTCTTACATACATACTGCCTAGATCTGATATCATTCGTATTAGCATGTTTATGACTAGTTGCAATTCTAATCTCGAATCCATTTTTGCGAGCATATGATCTATAAAAATATTCAACCTCTTCCAACGTACAAAATAATTGACCAACGTACGGAACAATATCAGATTTATTACTTTCAACTTCACTAACAAATTCAGATGTATTATATGACATTTTTAAAAACTTACTTGTGAATAATAATGATGAATTTTGCTCGATCAGAACTTCAACAATTTTCTGAAGTGAAAGTGGGCAACTAGATGAAACAAATAATGAGTAGAGGAGAAAAGAGAAAATAATATCAGAGAAAAAATTCTATGGAAGGATAAGAAGACTTCCCAGACAATATTTAAAGGTAAAAAGACCAGCCTGTACATCTTGTCGCGGTTAATGCTCAAGAAGTCAACCTAATGTACTACTCCCAACAAATCAATGTCAGTTTTTTTCTATTCTCATAGTGTTGTATTATTATGTTTGACTACTCATTCACCAGACAGTGTTTATAATAATAATAATAATAATGATAATAAAATAATTAAAAGTACATAAGCCGATAGAATATGGAACGGCTTTATACTCAATTCGTAATAATAATAGAATAATAATAATAATCGAATAATAATAATAAAATATTGAGAAATTTAATTTGGGGGGAGATGGAATGTTTTAAGATATATCCAAATCCAAGGTAAGTTATGACAGCTAGGCCCGTGGTGCTCGGGTGGTCATATGACGAATGTTTGGAGCTTGAGGTCGCGTGTTCGAGTCTAGCTAACAGCAAAAATATATAACCTCTACCGGCCGTTACAGCCTCTACCGGTCGAACCATTTTAATTAAACATATATTTATTTTTTATTTTTCCAGCCGTTATAGCCTCTACCGGTCGAACCATGTGGATTTGGAGTATTTAGTTATCAAGGTGTTGTACACCAAACTGATCTTGGTCTGATATCTGCCTTAGTCGAGAGATGGCGCCCGGAGACCAATACTTTTCATTTAAACTGTGGAGAAATAACAATCACGTTAGAGGATGTTCACTTTATTTTTGGGTTACCGGTGGTGGGAAAGCCCTTAACGGGTCCCCTTGCTGTCACCAATTTGAATTATTTTAGGGATTGTTTTGGAGATAAATTAGCTGGTGAATATTTTAGTTCAAAAAAACGCAGTGCAATTTCATTAGTGTGGTTGCACGAACATTTTAATAATTGTCCCGAGAATGCAAGTAAAGATGTTGTAGGGCGACACACAAAGGCATACATGTTGTGGTTGTGCGGGGCAATATTATTCCCTAATAGGAATAGAAATAGTGTGCACCCACGATATATGTCTTTTATTGCCAACGCTGAAGATTGTGTAACTTACTCTTGGGGCGCGGCAGTGTTAGCATATTTGTACAGATCTTTATATACTGCTACTAGGAAAGGAGTTAAATACATTAATGGTTGTGTTACGTTGTTACAAATTTGGGCTTATGAGCGTGTAAGTATTGGAAAGCCAAACCCTTGGCCACAATCATCCTTATGGTTACCTAGGGCTTTAGCATGGTCCTATTTTGGAACCCACAGTTACCCTGGTAGACGTGAGAATCCCCATCACCATTTGTCATTTTACCGAGGGGAGTTAGATATTAAGTCTATGTGGGATGTGGTTTGGCGGCCTTACATAGTGTGGGATGATGATATCAGTGGATTTAATTTTGAAGGCAGGTTGTTGGGGTCTGGTGGGGTCCCCTTGATCCACTTTGATATTGTGGAATTTCAGATGCCGGATCGTGTGATGAGACAGTTCGGGTTCATGCAAGGCATACCATCACCAGCCAAAAACCACGGTGACTTCAGGAAGGAGAAAAAGTTTAAATTTATTGATGTCGAGGATTGCATGGACTTGAGAGGGGAATATATTTCGATGTGGGAGGCATACATGGATCATCTCGAAGGACAACAAACTGAAGTTGCTGATTATGTCCCAATAGATGATTACATGGTCTGGTATAGGAAAATTACACGTTGGAAAATCCACCGACCTCGACAGACAAGCGACCACGACAGTTGTTATCAGCCTCGGGCCATTTACAACCAACAACACCTTATTCAAATGGTATAAAATTATATTCTTCTTTAATAAATCATGTATTAGAGTAAATACTTAATATTACATTTATTCATATTTATTGTTAATAATATTTGTTTGTGTTTATCTTACATAACAGGTTGAGAGTGCAAAGTCGTTACTGGATAAATTTTCAGCACTTACTCAGCTGCCTCCCGAGTTGGTTCTACAAAAAAATAATTGGGATTTCCAATACGCTCTATACGACTTCGAAGCAAGAGGTAAACAAATACCTCGACAAGGGGATCCCACAAATTTTGGACCACAGTCGCAATACACACAACTCAGTGAAGGGCTTGGGAAACAAACTGATTATGTTGTACAAGAGAGCTACATACCCACCCCACAAGTAATCGAGGAGAGCTCTATTCCCACCACCCAAGCCTACGAGGAGTGTTACATTCCAACCTTCCAAGCCTACGAGGAGGTATATATAGTTATGTTAATAGTGATGGTTTTAACTATTATTGCTATATAATAATAATGTACATTTGGGTCTCAATCAGGTACAAGATGCGGGAGACGACATCTCTTATGGACCAAAAGGGTCCCTATCCAAAAGACTTAGAGATTGGAAGGAGACATTTGTAAATAAACATATTTTTGGAAACGTCGTGGCACCAGAAGGGGATTTATATCCTTTATCACATCCGCGCCATTTATATGAATTAGAACACAATGCAGTGCAATCCTTAGGGCCTGGGAGTTGGATATTCGAGCATGTCATAGACGCGTATATGCTTTTGCTACGAGATAGAGAGGAATACTACAGGTCGCGGGGAATACAAAGGTGGTCCCAATTTGGTTTCATGAATTCATTCTTCATGCATCTTGGGCAGGGCTATGTGCCATGCACTAACGTGAATACTGCATGGAGTTTTTGCGATCCGTATGTTAACCAAGATGTGGGTCCACCTTTACACGAATGCAAATACATATTCATGCCGGTGTGTAGTACCAATCAACACCATTTTGTCTTGTTCCTATTCTCAGTTGAAGATTGGATGGTTACCATAATTGACCCGCACTACAATGACACCAAGTATATTAAGTTACATGAAATGTACTCAGAATTCGTTAAAGTTGCGGTATGTTTAGTCTTAAAATATTTTAATTTTATAATGTACTATTATATTAAAAAATTATTAACCAACTACTTTGTACATGCAGGTACATTTGATACCATTTTGTTTGCGAAATGGTAATCCGATGCGTGAGTGGCCCAGCGGTAATCCTACTGTGCAGACATTAAAGATTCGACCGAAACAACACAACAACGCAGACTGTGGCATTTTTGTCTGCAAATATGTTGACTGTTTCGTTAGGGCCAACGGTAATATTTCTGAAGAGAAGTGGTCCTTGGAAGATGTCACAGTCTTTCGTTACCGCGTCGCATGGGAGCTCTACAAGAAATCCGCAAGATTACTTCCGGCCTCTGAGATATAGGCGTCGGTTGTATTAATCATTCTATGTTTTTTTTTTCTTTTTTATGAAAATGAACATGTAATATGTACTATTTCTTTTGATATATTTATGCAGTACTAGTATTGGTATAATCGTTAGAACTTATAATATTGATAATCACATTATTATTATTATAATAATACTTCACTACTTTTATAAATTCGATAGTGTGACATTATTATTATACTTCACTAGTTTTATTATTGTATAAAATCATTTCTTAATAATAAAATCATTGCTTAATATATAAAATCATTTGTAATAATCATTGCTTAATAAATATAGATATTAACTTATTTCTAAATATCAAACCCCCATATGTATTATATAGACTTGTTAATAATAATAAATCGTACTATAATAATAATAATGCAACAATTTAGATTTTTGGGGGATGGTGAAGTTTTAATGTAAAGAGATTTCCTTGGCTGATATTGACAGCTAGGCCCGTGGTGCTCGGGTGGTCATATGACGTGTGTTTGGAGTTTGAGGTTGTGTGTTCGAGTCTGTTTAGCAGCGAGTTGCTTGAATAACATAATTTTTTTAATTTTTTTAATACCAGCCGTATGAGCTTCCTACGGCCGGTACAGGAAAAAAAAAATTTAAAAAAAAGGTACCAACCGGGACAAGTTCTAACGGCTGGAAAAAAAAAAAAAAAATCAAAACTTTATATAGGTTATATTCTTTATTTTTTATAAAATATTTTTATAAAAATAGCAAATAATTCTTTTTATAAAATAGGATATTATTTTTTATTTGAATTATAATTCTTTATTTGTTATTAAATGAAAGAGTTATAAAAAATTTTCAAACTTTTTTTGCCTTTCTTTCCACTACTTTTGGGTTTATAGTCTCATATGCCTTCTTAATAATTTGTCAAAATTCACTCGTGCATTGTGATAGTGTAAATTTTTTTTTTACTTCTTTTTGTGCAAGCCGTAAGAGGCTCTACCGGCTTTGATTTTTTTTTTTTTTTTTTTTTTTACAGCCGTTAGAACTTGTCCCGGTTGTGCATTGTGATAGTGTAATTTTTTTTTTTACTTCTTTTTGTGCAAGCCGTAAGAGGCTCTACCGGCTTTGATTTTTTTTTTTTTTTTTTTTTTACAGCCGTTAGAACTTGTCCCGGTTTTGATTTTTTTTTTTTTTTTTACAGAAAAGGCACAGCCGGTACAAGCTGTGTCGGTCGAGCATTATTTAATATTAAAAATTCATTTTATTTCAATAAACTGACAACATGTTGACTGTGGTGGGGTCCTCATATTAAAATAAAAGCCGGTACAAGTTGTGCCGGCTGGAATAAATTTATGTTTCATCTCAGCCTTCCAATAAGTTTATCAACGGTACAAAAAGGGGATGTTGCACAGTACTCACAGCAACCGGTTGCTATGGAAGGGCTCCCTATATATATATATATATATACGGTTGCTTTCAAAAACGGACCAAAAAACGTTCCAAAAACGGAAGCGGAGAAACCAAAAAAAACACGCGGGTCCAAAAATCGGGTCCAACAAATTGGGTCGGAGACCCCTCCTTATCTCTTACTCTTCCAGATTCCCTCCTTCCAAAGGTCGGTGTAAAGACAATGAAGACTTATACCAATCGCATGAAATCAGAGAATGTTTTCCTAGCTATCTTGGCTGTCCAACAAAATCTGACTCCCTTTGCCCGTACATGCATAGCCGAAATATCCACAAAATTCTAGTTAGAGGTCTTCCAGGTGAGTGTTAATTTCTTCTGACGATATACATGAATTCACAAAATCAATTATTGGAGTTCGTATGGTTTGCACTGTTCTACCCTCAGAAGATTATAGTACCTAGCCACCTAAATAATTTTTAAGAATTAATTTTCTATTACTCCAGCAACTATTTCAGCTAAAACAAACGATCTTCTTTAGCACTTGAGCAATCACTTGCAAGAAATTATAAGTTCAGCAAAATTCATTTCAACAATTATTTATAGCTGAAGCAAGCAGGCACATTAAAGTTTATCCATATGGGGTGGGACTATATCTTAATAGGACGTACGTAATATATTATATTTCTGACCTTCACAAAGTGTTCAGTTGTTTAGAAGTCAGTTCTGACACTCAATTTAGTGTGAAATTGGTTTGGGTTTTTAATAATGGCTTAAAATTGCTTCCGAAAAGTTTTCTATTTGGATTTTACACTAGTGGTAGTACACTTCAATTTTCTTTTGATAATTTGAATTTTCCATGGGCTTTTTATTTTTCTGTGATTTGCCTCAACTTGCATTATCAGTAGGTTGAATAATATATACACACAGTTAAGATGATAATTGTTGTTTAACTACAATGAATTAACATTGAAATGGTGGTCAAAAATACGAATGCTTTACTGAATATATACAAGATAATGAATAGTTTCATATTCACCAATTTCTGAACTTTTTAGAGGATGTAAACAGCAGTCAAACCTTGTTTGTTGATTTACTTGACACAGACGTGGGAGTAATTACTCTTTTTGGTACTCTAATATCTGCCTAATTTCTCTAAAAATGAAATCAGTTGTGGGCAAAAGAAAAATCAAACTGGCACATCCATTGGTTTCTTCCTTTTGGTTTTAAATCATCTCTCCTTGGAATTATTTTAGCACTTCCGGCGTATATCAATGAACATCAATTAATGTTAGCACTGCATATGCTCATTCTTTTGGTTGGTCTTGTATTGTTGTTCTTTTAGGGGTAATAAAACCTTTTGCAGCAGTGACTGTTGCAAATTTTAGGTAACTCAATTGAGTTTTTTTTTAAAAAAAAGTGAGCTGTTGTTTTTGGTGAAATATTGGTGATTTTGTCTTGATATATTGATTTTGTGATTGTATGTACCAAGTCCAACTTTACAAGAACTGTATTGGTGAAATATTGGTGATTTGGCGAAAGTATGTGTGTTTATACCAATGTTCGTAAATTTCATTTTCTCTAAAGGGATCCTCCCTCTCCTGCTCCCCTCAAATCGAGTATACCAAGTGTAGTTGATCTTGCATTCTCAGTGCAGTAGTTTTACTTGTTACTGTTTTTCTCTATTATTATCTTTTTGGACTTGCATTGTTTAACCAATTGTTTAACTCCAATAAGTATAACATTTGTCTCAACATTTATTGGTATGTGTAGCATGTATCAATTTATCGTCTTCTCGTGCTATCAATACTCTAGCAATTTGTTCTGACAATCTCTATTTTTTTTGCTTAATATTGGTTCTTATATGTTCTTACAAAAGAAGTATGTCAAAATTTTGTATGCTGACTGGCAGCTGTTCAGTGATATATTTTTAATTGTTTGCATCATTGCCTTTACTTGTATGACAGATCAAAAGGGCATTGAGGGGAGTGAAAGTTGAAGTTACACACCGTGGAAACATGCTTAGGAAGTATCGCATATCCGATTTAACATCACAGACAACGAGAGAGCTGACGTATGTTATGCCAAGAAGATTTTCGAAGCTATTACAAGTGCACATTAAGGACTTGAAATCTTACAAAAAGATTTTCAGTTATAGTTGGACAATTAGTTTTCTTTGGAATCTTGTTTCTTTTTCTTGCTTCCTTTTGTAAGCTGTAATTCGTTAAGGACTTGTATTCGCTCTCTTGCTTTTCAATGGACTTCTCTTCTTCTATTAAGGACTCGACAAATGTGAATTCATTCTAGTAGAAAGTCTTGTTACATATCACATGTCAAATACACATGGGGATTTTCTTTTTTGTTGATCTTGAAACAAGGGATTTAACTGGTTTGTTCATCTTTCTGGCACCAACGTAAGCATTCTAAAAAACTGTTCTTTATATATGATTTAGCAAGATTTTCATGCGATTTATCAAAATTAAACAGTGAATTTAGTTTCTTGTTTCTTTGTTTCAATTAGAAACTGAATTTGTATGGGTTATTATCCAACTACTCCTATGTTTCTCTCTCTAAATTTAATGTATATATGTTTAAAACTTGGAAAATCATTCGTTTAGATGTTGTATTGAAATGTGTTTCATTAATAATTTTCTCTATATTTTTGTTCTTGAATGTTACCGTTGACATGAGTTGAATTGATTTTATTGCTCTGTTTAAGTTTGTGTATTTGTATTGAACTTTCTTCTTTTGTCCTTTTGGAATCTCATAAGAATTCTGTTTGTTTCAAGTATAATGACCCGGGTGGACTTCTTGACCCACAATCTTCTTTTGCTTTTGTACTAGTTTTTTACTTGGTCCGTCTTTTGTCCGCCTTTCTGGTACGCTTCTGAAGGAGATTGTATATATATATGGGTCCTTAACACTAATATACAACAATTAGAAAGTAATTACAAACATAAAACATCCACAAAATAATTACAAAAATAACGCAATACAATATTACCTTGCTAAAATTACGCGTTATTAACTCCCTACACGTCAGTTATCCACTTTTAAATTTTCAATTGACCCGTCCTAAAATCGCGCTAATGAAGAAAAAAGGCAACTTTGAGATCAGAAAAAACAGAGCAACGAAAGATCGGAGAAGACAAGATGCAACTCTGAGATAGGATAATAGAGGAGAAGATCAACAACTTCAAGATCAACAGAAGATCAGAATAACGCATGCAATGATCAGAATTGAAGTATACAACTTCTTGGATTATATATATATATATATATATATATATATATATATATATATATATATATATATATAACGTGAATGATTACAGAAGATGACTCGATACCCAACTTCTTTTTCTACAAATTCTCTTCAGAAAGCCGCCCAAACTTCTTTTTCTACAAATTCTCTTCAGTATACTGACTGTTTTGATTTCAAAATGCATGTAAAAATATGATTATATTTTGGTTACTAAGTACATATAAATTGTTTACTGTTTATTATTGATTTGGTTACTGTATAATATTTATTTGGTTGATGTATACTTTAAATGTTTATTTGGTTACCCCGTGGTTATTATATACTCGTATATTGGTTACCTTTCTTAAGTTTTTCGCTCTTTAATTGGTCAAAAAGTCAGTATACTGACTGTTTTGATTGCAAAATGCATGTAAAAATATGTTTTATATTCTGGTAATTAAGTACATATAAATTGGTTACTATTTATTATTGATTTGGTTACTGTATAATATTTATTTGGTTGTTGTATACTTTAAATTAATGTTTATTTGGTTATCCCGTGGTTACTATATACTCGTATATTGGTTACCTTTCTTAAGTTTTTCGCTCTTTGATTGGTCACACAATTAGTATACTGACTGTTTTGATTGCAAAATGAATGTAAAAATATGTTTTATATTCTGGTTACTAAGAACATATAAATTGGTTACTGTTTATTATTGATTTGGTTATTGTATAATGTTTATTTGGTTGCTGTATACTTTAAATGTATATTCTACTGATATTTTTTATATTGATGGTTACTTATTAAATACATTGGTTACCTTCCTGCAACTATTGAATCTTTAAGTACATGTATATTGATGTTTTTTATATTGTTTGTTTTTGCTGTAAAATGCATGTCAAATATGTTTTATGTTATGGATACTAAGTAAATATATGTTGGTTATTGTTTAATTTGGATTTGGTTAGTATATAATTCTGACTTGTTTACTGTGTAATATTACCATGGTTACTACATAATATTAATGTGTTTTATACTAATTTTTTTATATTGATGGTTACTGAATAACTATATTGGTTACCTTCATACACATGTTAGTCTTTAATTTGTAATCTGATTATATATATTGGTTGTTGTATATTATTTAATTGGTTACAGATTAATGTTTATTTGGTTGCAGTGACAATTTGACAATCTCTGTCAAGTTTGGAGTGTCGGATTTGGGCATTTTCGGAGCCTAATTTCATTAAAAATGGGTCAACGATCCAAAGTTTGCTGGTGAACTGCAGGGCTTTTTGGTCAAATTCCATCATTTAGGCCTTCAAAATTGCATGTAAAAATATAGTTTATATTATGGTTACTAAGATTATGTAAATTGGTTACTGTATAATATTGATTTGGTTACTTTACAATGTTTATTCAGTTGTTATACAATGGAGTCTGACAGTAAATAATACAACAAATTTAATTATTTACATGAATATATAATTATTTATTGTTAGTAACCATTAACCACATGGTTGGTAACATTTTTGATGGTGTACAGTAACTAAAATTGATGTTGATTAATATTTTAATTTTTTATTCCATCATGAGTTATCAATATAAAGTAAACATATACATTGAACAATTGGTAACTGTTCTAAAATATTTTTATGTAAATTTGGTTACCCATCTAAAATAAAATGGTTACCTCTATATTCATATTTAGTTACCAACTGGCATTGGCCATTTTCAAATAACTTTTATAACTACGTAATTTAAAAGTATCCATCAGCTAGATAAATGGGAACCCTCACATGTACATTAAGCACTTGATAATTGTTCTGATATTAGTTTTTAATTATTTGGTTACTAACAAAAACTAAAATGGTTACCCTTATATGCAGGTTTAGTTACCAACTGCACCTCTTAAACTATTTTTATTTTAATATGAGATCTATAAGTGACCATCATATATATAAATGAGAACTCTTAATTAGAGTTTCTTATTCTATCATGATGACAGGGTATAAATAAAACATATACATTTAACACTTTATAACAGTCTTGATACAAACTTATAATTATCTGGTTACTAATAAGCTTGTAACTATATCTATTATAATTATCTGGTTACTAACAAGCTTGTAGATAAATAGGACACTCACACATGTACATTTAACAATTGATGTTTGTCCTGATACAAGTTTGTAACTATCTGGTTACTAATAACAGTAACCATAATGTAACATAATAAAACAGTAACCACATAATTATATGATAGTAACCAAAACATGTTTTAATGGTAACCAAAACAGAAACATCATATAATGAAACCCAATTTAGACAATCCATGTATACTAAACAATTACATATTAACCATAATAAAAAAATAAAAGTATATGAAATCCCACATTGAGGACACAATAATAATAGCCAAACCATAAGTAACAGTAACCAAAACATAATAAAGAAGTAACCAAATAGTTATATGAAAGTAACCAGAACATGTTTTAATGATAACCAAAACAGAAACAACCTGTATGTCCAACCAAGTTTAGGCAACCCATGTATACTGTCACATGTACATTTAACCATAACTTTTTCAATGAATTTTTTAGAAGATCATAACCCTTGTAGAATATATTTTGAAGGAATTTATAAAAATAATACATCAATGTATACTAAGCAAATACATGATTTATTATGACTTGGGTTTATTATTTACAAAAATAAAACATCCACAAACTAATGATGCCTTAAACTTCTCCAACTGACTTGGGTTCAATTTTTTGGTAATAATGCTGGAGACTTCCATGTCACACCAATATATAACTTTTTCAGTGAATTTTCTGGTGCATTCCTCATAGTAAAGATCCCATAACTGCAAATAAATAAAATTAGATTTACACAGTCATTAGTAACCAGATATAAACAATATTTATAACAAAAACAGTTACGTAGTGACCAACAAATAAAAGCATACTAACCAAAACATAATATAACAATTACACAGTAGTCAAAACAGACTAACAAATAACCAACATCCCACATTGACTGCACAATAATAGTTATCTTATCATAATATAACATTAACCATACCATAATAAAGCAGTAATCAAAAAGTTATATTATATAATCTAATGGTGACCAGAATATAAATAACATGTAGTACAGACCATTTTATGTAGTAAACAAATAGTTATATATAATATTAACCAAAACATAATTTAAAGGTCACCAAAACAAAAACATGTATACCAAAAAATATATTAAAGAAGTAACCAAACAATTATATGATAGTAACCAAACCATGTTTTAATGGTAACCAACATATAAACAACATGTATACCAAACTCAGTTTAGTCAACCAATGTATACTAAGCAAATACATTGGAACCAAAATAACATATAAAAGTAACCAAAATCCCAATTGAGAAAAAAAAAATGATATCCAAATCATAAGCCAACAACAACAAAAAATATACTAATGAAGTAACTAAACAGTTATATGTTAGTAATCAAAATATATATTAATGGTAACCAATACATAAACAACATATAGACCAAACACAGTTTAGTCAACCCATATATACTAAGCAAATATATGGTAACCAGAACAACAAAAAACAGTAACCAAAATCCCAACTCAAGGAAACAAAAATAGAATCCAAATAAAAAATTAACAATAACAAAAAACATACTAAAGAAGTAACTAAATATTTATATAATAGTAACCAAAACATGTTTTAATGGTAACCAATACATAAACAACATGTACACCAAAATTAGTTTAGTCAACCATGTATACTAAGCAAATACATGGTAACTATAACAGCATAAAAAAGTAACCAAAATACAAAATCAAGGTAACAAAAATGGTATCCAAATCACAAGCTAAAAGTAACCAAAACATAATGCATAAGTAACCAAACAGTTATATGATAGTAACAATAACAAAATTTAAATTAGCAAACCTTTAAAAAATTTTGGGTTGAAAATATCTTCTGGCTATGAACTTGAGTTTCTGTCTTAACTACAGGAACATCAAAATCAGAATCCAACTGCACAAATCCAAACAAATTTCTTCAAGTCCTTAATAGAATCACCCTCTGTGATTTTTTTTCTCTTTCCATCCTTCTTCCTTGTATCAACCATTCTATACAAAACATAAATAAGTTCTTAAATGTGAACTACTGTAAATAGGCATTGTCCAATATTAGTTTTTAGAATTAACTGTTTAAGCTACGGTAGTTTGCCTCCTTGTATGGGGGGTTCAACATTCTGTTTCAATGAACCGGACATAATTTTCAACAATTCCTCCGATATTGATGAACAAAACCCACATCAACCTCAAGATTGTAAAAACAATTTTTTATAGTTATTATCAAGCTTAACATCAATGACTACCGAAATGTCAATTATGTGCAGCATAACTAAATTCAGTTTTTCTCTTGGTCCTCACAAGTTACAAATCAATATCAATATCCATTTTAAGCCCGTCTTTCAAATCAAAGACGGTTTAAAATATGTTTTCAATGAGAAAAATAACATACCAGAGATTATGGTGTTGCGACGGCGGCGGTGGCGACGGAAGAGGACGACGACGAGTGGCTTCGAGAGGAGAGAGAGAAGTAGTAAGGGAGAAGAGAGAGAAGTAGTAAGGGCGTAGAGAGAGACCGAAGGAAGATGGAAACTAATTTGCTTTGTCAGCCCATTAATATTAATCCCTTAATTTAAGGACTCTTAATTGTATTAGTATTGTAAATATATATGATGAAGTGTCATATTTTTGTAATTATTTTATGAATGTATGATTTTTATAATTACTTTTAAAAATATACTATAATATGTAATTGTTCCACACATATATATAGTTCCTGACTCCTAATCTATTTTTGAAAAACAATTCACTCTCATTGTAGGATTCTGTCAAAATTGTTCACATGTTTGACCAAATCAAAGCACAATTCCAAATCCAAATTGGTTTAGAGAAAAGAATAATGCTAGAGACACAAACTATTTTACAAATATTTTACAAACTGCTGATGTGACATACTCCACATCAGCAGTTTGTGTGGGACCGAAGACTACATTAAACAATTTGTTGATCAATAGGCTGACGTGGAGTATGCTACTCAGCCGTTTGTAAAATGTTTGTAAAATAGTTTGTGTCTCTAGCACCACTCTTAGAGAAAAATAATTAATCCAATTTAAAACACTCTTAATTTAAATAAAATAATCTCATGGGTTTGGACCCCACAAATCCAACAGAAAACGACACGGAGCCTATTCTAAAGTACTAGGGTAGGTAATATAGGTAGTTGGCACGAGCAAAATATAAACCCAAAGAGTCAAATAAAAATTAGTTCTTCAAAAAATTAAATAAAAAAATACTTCATTTCTTTTAAAATTAAAAATATATTTTTTAGTTCTTTTTTAAAAAATTATAAAATGACATAATATTTATAATTTATTATTATTTTATTTTTATTATTTTTAATATTAAACTGATACAGTTAAATTTTTAATTAATATAAAATAGTCTTTAAAAATTATTAATTTTATAAATCTATCTTTAATTTCAAAACGATTAAATTATATGTATCATTTTTCTAGTCACCATATTATCCTCATGCCGACTTTTAAAAAGTTGACTCCATTATTACTGTCAAAATACTTAAAATATTCACGCACCCTATACGTTGTGTATCATAGTTGACCTCAAAATAATAAGTATTGTATCACTTAATATTTAAAATTTTTAAATGTCGTTAAAATAATTATAAAATATCGGTAAATGCTATCGTAATTTTGGGTAAATTTGAAACATCAAATTTTCTTTTGGGTACACAAAATATAGAAAAATTGAGTTCAATATGGGACATAGTAAGTATAATTAATGGATGGCAAACATGTTCCACTCACAAATGATGATGTTGAGTCATGAAGAAAAACGCAAAGGCCAAGTCTAAGCATGCCCTAGGAAAAGTAGTTCAGAGCAATTTTCAAGGTGTTCGACTTACGACTCATAACTGAGAAATTTTTTAAAAAGTTCAAATACGGAGCGGAGCACTGGCCCATCGGGTGTTAAACCGAAGGTTGGGGGTGTGGGGGGAGGGACGTAACCCCCACGATACGGTAAGGTGTTGAAAATGGGATTATGAGTATTTTGACTATAATGTGAATTAGAGTTAAAATAAGAGTAGCAGTTATATATACTCCCTATTGTAAAATTCTATATACTCTGTGAATAAAAAGAACGCCGTTCCCATAGACTACCCAAATTGAAAAACCACGTAAATCTTTGTGTTATTCTTTTATAGTCGTGTGCGTGTGTGAACTAATTCTAACACAGGCCAAGCTCAAGATTTAGTATTTGAAGCTAATAATGTCTTAACATATCGGTAACTTATTACATATCCTACAATATGAAAGTAAATAATGTTTGACTTCTGGATGGAACTAAATGGCAACCATGGTCACCATTTATCCCACAAGGATCAAGAATTGGTACAATCTTAAAGCCAATCCTATCATACCATAGGCTTCATGATATGCCATTAGTGAATCTAAACTGGGCTAGGAGGGAAAGACTTTTAAGATTCATATTTGCAAATATCCTCAAAACCCATATAGGCATGACTCTCAATCTTCCCAATCATATTTGAAATGCCAACGCCGCCTGTCAAACACGAGAAAAGAAAAATATTCAGCCGACAAATCAAGAATTACTTCGTTACAAGTTTAACAAAGTCCATGGGGAAGTGTATTTTTCGCAGGCTGCTCACCTAACGAGATTGCGCTCACAAAGATGGTAGAGGCCAGAATGAAGATGATTAGGGATGCCCTTCCAAGTATATTGATTATCCTTCTCACAACATGTTGCCCAATAAATGCAGCAATTGTTGCCACAAAAATGAGGTACAGAGCTGGCAGATACATGCAAACATCAAAAAAGCATAAGAAGTTTTTGTTGGTTTATATCTTTTGTGATTTTAATAATGACAATCTATTTGGGAATGTTGGCTTATATCTTTTGTGAATTTTATGTTGACAATATTATTGGGTTTGTATTATTTACATGTTATATTTTTAAATTGCTTGGGATGGTTTAATATGTTATATTGTTTGGCCAAAATTGGTTTATTAATATTGGTTTAATGTGTTATATTTCTCGGTTGGCCAATTAAAATAAAGGTATGCAATCTGAGTTTAGTTTATTTAGGTAACCAACCTGATTAAGCAATCGGTTGAGTATTTCATTTAGACTATTTATCTCCTTATATTATGTTATTTAAATTGGAAAGGAGTCTTTTTAAATGAGTTGACTAAGCAATCGTGTTAGACTATGTCTCCTTTATTTTAGCTATCTGATATATGATTTGGATATTATATCGTTATTAATTGATATCTTATATCTTTTGGACTCTTTAATTGCAAAAATCTTGTGTTATACCAACTGATTGAGTTTTTCATACTAACTTATTCATATTATATCCGCCGTTCAACTGCATGGGGCTATGTATTCTTTCCTAACAAATTTTATAGCCGTTACTTCTTTCTCTCTATATATATTCTTCTTATTGGCTATATCAGGGACAGAAACTTGGATACATCAGTTCGGTAAAATCAAAGCAAGCATATGTCTTATACACAGATATTTCAATAGAGAGCTATCAAAGTTTATTTCCAGCAAATCTTGTTATTTAATTAATTCTTTGTTGGCTGAAAATAAGAGTTCTTTGTAATCATATATTTCTTGTAACGAAATATGAGTTCTAGTCCTATTGGGCTTGGTCTATCTAGCAGTAGATAGGGTCTGTTCATAGAGAGCTTTCAAGGTTGCAGATGTGCAAATGTCTCAGTGGTGAGAAAAGTTGTAGTGGTGCAAAGGGGGCAGAGGTGTCCATTGTAGTGGAAAGCTTTATTTGAACATGGAGTTCTTTTTATTGTATTTAATTGTGTATTAAGTTTAATAAAAAGAGTCTCCAATCCTGGTTGGGATTGGACGTGGATTAGGCTACTAGACTAGAGGATCGGGGCTGAACCACGTAAAAATCTTAGTGTGATTTACTGTTCTTTTGTTTCTGTTTTAAGCTTTAATATCCTGCAGATTTTGGTTTAAGTCGGAAAATTTTATACTAATACGGACAGGTATTAGTTGTCCGTTTATAACAGACGAAGAACATAACTAATACGGACAGGATTAGACCGTCCGATTATAGCCTGCTATAGTAAACTTTAAAAATTGGCCACTGTAGATCACTTCTGAGTATTTACACCTATTCACCCCCCTCTAGGTGTGCTTAATTACAGAATTACAGTTTTGATGATTAACCTCCTCTCCAAACACAAAATGAATCCTTTTTTTTTTACTTCTTATGTTCTCTCTTCCCTATTTGTCGATTAATTCTTTCTCACTCAACGACCCATTGGTTGTTAGACTTCTGAAACGAACAAATAAAAAAGATTCAATAAAATTTGTTGCGAAATCCTCTTACCATAAGGAACGGGAAAACGCTTTAGAAGGTAATATTCTACAACAGACATTGATGAGGAGAACATCATGGCAAAAGTGGCTGTGGCACTTGAAACCTGCGCAAAATAAACATGTTCAAGGCCAGAGTAATATATACCGAATGTTTTGCAGTGCAAGAGAAAAAACTGCAACACAATAGATTGTTATCCTTCAACTTTGAAAAGTGGATGTAAAAGTGGAAGAAAAAGAAAAGAGTTGGTACTGGATGATAAAATCCTTGTTATATGATGTGCAGTATCGTACGAGAAGCATGAACTCACCTGTGGAGGGACTCCTAGCTCCAAAAATAGTGGACCCATGATAAAGCCTCCGCCTAGACCAAGTAGCCCCCCAACTACACCAGCCAGTACACCCAAGAAGCAATAGAGGATCAGCTGGTCCACCCGAAGATTGGCTCCTGACTCTCCCTTTGATGCTATTACTCTTCGTCCATTGTAAAGGCTAATTGCCTCGTACAAAGATACCCCAACAGAAACTGGAATCTGCATGACAATAAATAGATAAATTCATATGGATGCTTGAAGCTCCTATTCTCGATGGAGAAAGCTTAAAGCTCAGTATAATAATCCTCTAATCTCAGCGTGTCAACTGTGTATAGGCAAAATTATGTTACCCATGAGTGAAAGTACCTGTAATAAGTTCACCACCCAATACTCTGTCGAACAAGTAGCTGTATAATTCTGCTTCCAGCACATGAAAAACAGTGAATCCGCAAATTAAAACAAGTCTGGAGCAATTGCAAACATAAGACCCTTAGAACTTATGTAACAATAGGCAGGAAAACTACAAGGAAGAAATGAAAAACCTTGGCAATCTGCAGTGCAAGAAATGCAATCCAAACAAAAACAAGAAGCCCAAATTCCTTCCAGCACACATTCTTAAGAATAGTGACCTGATATGGTAACATTTATTACAAGACAGTGTAACTTGGTGCTAAGGAAATTTGTTTCACAGAGATCACTCACCTCTTCTTTTGCAGTCTCTATGGTCTCTTTTTCAGTCCTGTTGCTAGGCCCACCAGGAAGAATCTTGTATTCTGCTTCCTCTCCTCCAATTCCTGTCACGATTGGACATGTTAATTTAACAAAAAAGAGAAAATTAAAAAATATGAGAAATATATATATATCCTTATCAACTCACCGTTTTCTTCGCGGTTCTTTGCAGCCTCCTGAAACCATAAAGGACTGACACTAAGGTGTTGTAAAAGATGAATGTAGAGAGATTAGTGGCCAATGAAAGACCACATATATATAAGAAAGCATTCCAGTATTTCTTGATGTTAATTTGCAGCGTGAAAAATATTACAGAACCACCATTTTAGTAACTAAAGTCAAGATATGGTGATTCTTTGTAATTAGAAATTATTTGCAGCCATGCTGTAAATACGATTTTTTTTTTTTTTTTTACCAAACTCAACATATGAACATCATAGTAACCTGTTTCAAAATGGTTTCTTTATTCCAAGTGTCAACACCTCTTAAAAAGGCCTTCGTTGATGTGCCTGTAAACCACCAAAAAGAATGCTGAGTGTTACTGGATCAGAATAAAAGGCAAGAATATATAAGTAATACAACAGGCACATTACCTATGAAGAGAACAATCAGCAGAACTGTAACCATCCAATCAGCAAAAAGCACATTGAAAGCAACTCCAATACTAATGCCCAGCATGAGCATCGGCTGGATGAGCAATGTCAAATCATAGTCAATGATTGGCATATCTATTGTGGGATGTCGTAGCTTAAGGTTGTAATAAACAGTTGAGACTGCTGCACCCATGATCATACCTAACAAAAACAAACAAAATTTATAAACTAATAATGGCTAGGTGTTAGTTAACTTAGAGGGTAAAATGATAGGAAGACAAATTTGCTCGGCTGAATAATGGCTCCCTATCAAATTTGAAGGCCCGATTTAAGACTTGGTTTAAATCATTAATAATCCAATGAGAAACCAGTATAGCTCTGAATGTAACATGAGAATTAAAACTCTACTCTTTGCATAACAAAGGAATACCATGTGAAATATTAGTGCATACCAAAAAATTTATGACAATACAACAATGAAAACATTAGTTGTGTCATGCTTGCCTTTAAAAATAAATATAGTTGTATATTTTCTTCACTCCCCAGGGTCCTAGAAGCCAAATGTTAAAGGTTATCTTCAATCCCTGAATTTAATTTAATGTAATTAAAAAAAAACAAGAAATATTACATTGAAAGACGTGGCTTACATTTTGAGATAGCAGTTGCTGATTTTGGATCAAATCCAATAATCAAGGTAAGCATTGGGACGAATATGCCACCACCGCCAACACCGCCTACACTTCCAAATGCAGCTCCACAAAATCCAATTATGGAACCAACAACAATTTGCCAATTAAATTTCATTTCCTGAAAGCAATCCCAAAATTGTCTAACATTTTTAAAAATCTCAGAAATTAATCATCCACGATTTGGAACTCACGACAAGGTCAACACCACAACCATAAATTCAATTACAAATTCGAATACATATGCACATGTACAAGTGTCCTGCATGCACACTTTTTTTCAAACTTAATTTTGTTTTCAACTGTATTGAGATTTAAGCTTTATCATTTTATGAAAACTTTAGAGCAACTATGTATAATCATATTAGATTTTTCCCAATTTTTGCAAAGGCTTAAATATAAATTACTATCCTAAATTATTGACCTTTTTTCTACTTCGGTGATTGACCTTTTAATTTTTTCAATCAGGTCATTAAACTATCAATTTTTCCCACTTTGGTTCAATTGAACCTCCCACGTCATAAATTGATAACGTAGCTTGAACACGTGGCATGTAAAAGTTGATGTGTACTCAAATTGTAATTAATTTAAGACTTAAATATAAATTACTACCTCAAACTATTGATTTGTTTCCACTTTGGTGATTAAACTGTTGTGATATCGATATTTTTTTTAAAATTTCTTATTGATAATTATTTGTTTTCTTATTAGGTTTTCAAATCTAGATTTTAATGATAGTGATAATAATAATTTTATTATTACTTAGTTTTTATCTTTTAAAAAAATTACCTCTTAATTAGATGTTTTCATTTTAAAAATATGTTAAGCTTGTATTGTTAAATTGTAATGCTATATTACATTTATGCCCTCTTAATTACATCATCAGTCACATCTTATGTGTTAAAGTCACGTCATCAGATATGACAACTTCAATTAAAGTGGAAAAAATTAACACTTTAATCACTTAATTGAAAGGTCAATCACCGAAGTGAAACCATATCAATAGTTTGATAAAGTAATTTATATTTAAGTCTTAAATTAATTATAATTTGAGTACACATCAACTTTTACATGCCACGTGTTCAAGTCACATCATCAATTTATGACGTGACTGGTTCAATCGAATCAAAGTGAAAAAAATTAATAGTTTAATAACCTGATTGAAAATTCAATCACCGAAGTGAAAAAATATCAATAGTTTAAGATAATAATTTATATTTAAGTCTTTTGCGAACAATAAAAGCTCTTATGATTAAACTATTCCTCCACTTAAAAATAAAAGTCATGCATGTGCATAGTAGACATATTGGAGAACAGATCCTCTGTCCCTATTTTCCCTGTTCCCTTATGTCCCCCCACTTAAATTTTGTCACTTGGACTTTTATTTAATTTTAAAATTAATTGATGTTAAGTAAGAGATTATGTGTCAAAATTTAAGTGGGGGACAGGGGAAATGGGGACAGAGAATCTGCTCTTGACATTATTGACCCATATGATAAGATTTCGTACCAATATTTAAATTGGAATATTGTACTTCATAAATAAATGCAATTACCCACCTCACCAACTACTATAAATGCTAAGATAAAAACTACCATATTCAATTATAAGATACTTTTTTTCCCACTGAAATGAAATGCTAATATATTTTGTAATATGCTCCCTCCAAAAGTAGAGAGTCTCATTTGTCAAATTTTCTTTAAAAAAAGTCTCATTTCTTTTTTATGATAAGTATATAAAATAACATAATGTCTTCAAATTTACCATATCAATAAATTTAAATTTTGCAAATGAGACTTTTTAGTATAACAGAGGATGTAATTATAAAACACCAATTCTTACTGCCAATAGCATAAATAACTAGACATATTAGGTAGCAGTATCATGAGTGATTTCAGTTGAAAATAAGAGAGGGGGAGGGGGGAGGGGGGAGGGGGGAGGGGGGAGGGGGGGGGGGAATAATTAAAAACTAAGAATAATCATATCATAATTGAATTTAACTAAACAAAATACCGCAACAAAAAGGGCGGGTGATATTGTCAAAATTTCACAGCAGGTATACAATTTACAAAAAAATTTATAATTGTTTTAGCGACACTTAGGCCATGTTTGTTTATTAGGATAATACTTGGGATTTGACTATTAATCTTAAGTCTCTTGTTTGTTTTTAAAATTAAACTTGGAATTATTAGTCCCGGAATAACAAAATGACTTGAAATGAGAGATTATGTAATAGCATGCATGTCTAACCAGTTATTATAATTCCACCATGAGAGGTTAAATTTTTTTGGACAAAATTAACCTTTACTTTTTCTAATATTAGCATTTAACCAGCAATCAAATAAGCATGCTCGATTAATAATAAGCAACCAGTCAGTAATGAACATCAACAGGGGGATGCAAAATCAACTATTCAATTATTTGCTAATCGAGTCATTAGTAAACTTTTATTAGTAGTAAATCAGTCATAAACACTACACCCAAACCCAACAGCTCACAAATAATTAATATTTACATATTACTCTTTTAAAATTTATGATTTCACTAATTTTACGGGTGTCAAATTTATACATCTAAACACAAGTTGAGTATGCAAACTCAACACGGCACATTTATTCATAATTAATTATTCTGATGCTATTTATTTTTTAATTTATGTGCTAATTTATGATAATTTGATTCTCAAATATTTTACATAGGAAAACAATGTGAACTCACCAACTTATTACGATATTTAAAAGTTTATAATTAATTATTCATCATTTTTTTTTATGTATAAACAAGTTTATATTATAGTTTAAAATATGTTATTATTGATAAGGATATAATAGTCCAAACTATATTTTTTTATTCAATTATTTAATTAATCCGGAAAAAAAAAACATAACATGTGATTATTTTTAAATTATCCCATAAATAATTCTATAAAAAACAAACATGTGAGTAGCAATATTTAATCCTGTCTTAGAAAATTATAATACTTACAAACAAACGTGATCCTAACACTTTAGCGACACTTAACACTTTAGCTACACTTATTTGTACTCCAGCAGCAACCCAATATCAACAACGGCCAAAAAGAGAGGAATATATAGATAAACTTACCGGCCAAACATGTTGGTAACCTGATTGATTGGGCTGCCATAAGAAATTTGCAACCGTGAGAAGGAAATTCGGCTGGGATTCATCATCATCATCAGCAGGATCATAGATCGAATTTGAACCCTCCTCTTTTAATCCTCTTTCTGCTGAAACAAACATGGAAGCTAATGCAAAGCCCCACAGTATTACTGATAGTACTGTTCTCAAAATCTTCCATTTCCCTCCAATTCCCACCATTGAATTTTCAATTTCAACTCTTTGCATCCCCCCAAAACAACCCCTTCCTCCTAATTTTCAATTCTTTCTCTCTCCTAAAAACTAAATACAAGTCTCTCTCTCTCTTTCTCTATATATATATATGTATGTGTGTGTGTATCAATGTATCTGTGTGAATTTGTCACTTTCTCTCTCTCTCTCTAAAATAAGATTAAACTAAAAGGGCATCACCAAAAAACAACCAGAACCATCAAAAATATACCAGAATAAAATATTCTTCAGGATCAAACAAACAATTTTGGTTACTAGTAGGAAAAAAGAGGGAGAGAAACAGGTGTCTGGTGCGTTTGAATAAGAAAATAATAATCGGTGATCCCTCCAAATTTTCCGTGCGGAAAAATGGGGGAGGAATCTGAAATGAAGAAGCTAAGGTGGAGTGGAAAAGTGGAGAAGAAGAAACGTGAGAGAGGAGAGAGGGAGGTGGCAGGACAAAATGGTTAAGAAACCGAAAGCTGGAAATATAGAGGCTTGTTTGGTTGTTGTAAAAAAAACTTGGATTTTTACTAGTAATTTTGAGTGAGTGGATTCCACGTCAAGTAATTAGAACAATTCAGATAAAACTAGTCATGTAGTCATTTCAGGTCTCTTTCAGTTTCTGGTTCTGGTTCTGGTCCCTATTCTACAACTTTGACAATGTGTTTTATGAGTTTTAAAAAGAAAGATTAAAAATTTAAATAAAAAAATAGAGAGAAATTTGATATAATTATTTTATTTATAATAATATAATAATTCATGATTTTAACATCGTTTATGAATATTAAATTTTTACTCTATTAAAAATTAGAACTGCATGATAAGTTGGTCAATTAATCAATACACGCAGAGAGAGATCAACTCTTGGTAAACTTGGCAATTTAAGTTAAAAATTGTATAATTAACCAAAATCACTTGGATACGGGAAGGATCAAGAGCATAATTCTTAAATAGCATAATGCCTTAAGTAGCATAATTTCATCAAAACGACGTCGTTTTCATGGGACGCGGTGGCATTTTTGTAAATACGCGGTGGCATGGTATTTACAAAAATGCCACCGCGTCCTTACAAAACTACGTCGTTTTGATGAAATTATGCTACTTAAGGCATTATGCTATTTAAGAATTATGCTCTTGATCCTTTCTACACTCGGATATATATATATATATATATATATATATATATATATATATATATATATATATATATATATATATATATCATTTTTCATTTATTCGTTGATCTCTTAATTATAAGGATTTTACGTTTAGTTCACCAGTTAATTTTTCTCTACAATTGATTTATTATTAAAGAATTTGTTGCTTTAGAGGATCAAGCAAGTTAATTGATAATAATTTTTGAGAATCAAATAAGTCAATTAATATAGTAAATGAGAAAATATATCTTAATAATTAGGGGAACTATCAAGGCGATTATCCTTGAAAAGAAAATTCACCACTACCATATTAAACTATTACTCCCTCCGTCCCAAATTAACTGTTCAGTTTTGAATTTTTAAAGTCAAATTAACTATTTTTAGAATTAATAATTAAGCATATATAAATATTTTTCTAAAATTATAAAAACTTAAGATTACTAATAAATTATATATACTTTTTTTTAGTTATAATCTCTTCACCCATATTTTAGCAAAAATAATAAAAAATTTAATTTTAAAAATGATCAATTTAATTTTAAAAAATTAAAACTGAATAATTAATTTGAGACGGAAAGAATATATTTTTTTGAAAAGTTGACTACTATTTATGCATACTGACAACAACCAACGACCAAAATGTACTAAACACTGTCTTTTCTGACATGGCCAGCCAGCTATTGGTTGGGAATGTTAATTTTAAGGTTTGGTTGGCATTATTTTTGGGATAACTCTTGCCAGCCAGCTTTTCTGTACAACCTTGTTTTTGTATATGTATCCAAATTACACCTAAAACACTACTCCCTCCGTCCCAAATTAACTGCTCAATTTTGACTTTTTTTAGTCAAATTGACTATTTTTAGAATTAATAATTAAACATATATAAATATATTTTTAAAATTATAAAAATTAGAATTAGTAATAAATTGTATATACTTTCTTTTGGTTATAATCTCTTCACCTATATTTTAGCAAAAATAGTAAAAAGATTAGTTTTAAAAATGGTCAATTTGACTTTAAAAAGTCAAAACTGAGCAATTAATTTGGGACGGAGGGAGTATATTTTATAAAAATTTCTGTTGAAATAAATACTATACATTTTTTAAGAGTTGCAACAAAAAAAAAAAAAAAAATTAAGAAACCTGTCCAATTTTCCTGTCAAACGCCTGTCCGCGTAGCATTACTCTTATTTTTGTGGATATGAATGGAAATTAGAAACAAAAAAGGACAAGTGAAAGATCCATAGAATAACAAAAGAGTGATTCTACACGGACACGAAATTGGCACATGAAAATTCTAAATTTCAAAAAAAAAAAATTCGACTCTTACAAAATGTATAGTATTTATTTTAATAAGAATTTTTATAAAATATAGTATTTTAGGTATAATTTAAATACATATACAAAAACAGTGTTATACAGACTGTACAACATTGTTCTTGTATAAGTATCTAAATTACACCTAAAACACTATATTTTATAAAAATTCCTGTTGGAATAAATACTATACATTTTTTTAGTCATAAACAAAAAAAATAAAAAAAATAAAAAAATAAAATGTCCAATTTTCCTATCCCAATTTCCGGTCTGCCAAGACTTTTCCATAACAAAAAGAAAAGAAAAAGTCTAGGGGGACCGTGGGTGGCGACCGGTCCAATTTTTATTTTTATTTTTTTTAAAATGTCTCCCAAATAATTTATAAGATTTATTGGAACTGAAATTTTTACAGAAAAAAGTATTTTGGAAAATATGTATCCAAATGACATCCAAAACACTTTTTTTTATAAAAATTTCAGTTCTAATAAATCTTATAAATTATTTGGGAGACATTTAAAAAAAATAAAATAAAATAAAAAAATTGGACCGGTTGCCAAGCCCGGTAGCCCCAGAATCACTCAAAAGAAAAAGTTTTCCTTCCTCTGTCCTCAAATTTTCTGTTCCCTTATGGTCTTCCATTTAAATTTTGACACCTAGGGGGTGTTTGATAAAAATTGAATGAATCTGAATCTGAATCTGAATGAGCTGAATCTGAATGAAAAAAACTGTTTGATAACTGACATATCTTAAAGATCTGAATGACATATTTTTAATATTTTACCCCTCTGAAAAAAATTCAAAGTTGCTGTAAATTTATTTAATATTACATAATATAATAGTTAATATTTTTTATTATTTTTATTATTATTTTTAATTTTTTTTACTTCATTCAGCCAACCATTCATCCATTCAGACCAAAAATTCAGCCTTAACCATTCAGCCAATGCATCTGACCGATTCAGCCATTCAGACGATTTTTTTTCAAAACAAACGCACTTAATGATTCAGCCACTTACCGATTCAGCCATTCAGACCCATTAAGTTCTAAACAAACAGCCCCCTAGTCTCTTACTTAACACTAATTAATTTTAAAATTAAATAAAAAGACATGTGTCAAGATTTAAATGAAGAGACATAAAGAAGACAAAGATTTTGAGAACAGAACAGAGGATTTGCTCTCTTCTTCATGGATGCATGATAGTTACATGCCCTATAGATAAGTGCAAATAAGAAACACTTATCTTATTATTATAGCAGAATTAATATTTTCATAAATAAAAATAATAATTTTTTAAAATTCTTTTTACATGACTGATAAATAAGTTTTACACCCATATGAGATATTAAATTATACTGGTAAAAGTATCCATCATTTATTACTATTGGATATTTATTTTCTGATAGGATATAATACTATCCACGTCTTCAAAACGATGGTATAAGTACATTTTTTCACACAAATTAAGAAAATAAGATAGAGAAAAGAGAAAAAAACACTTATTATCCTTAATGACCCCACAATATTATATAAAATGATGTCCTTTTATTTTTTTATATTAATGGACCCCACTAAATGACATGGTTACCTCTTATTTTTTGTACTTTAAACCATTATTTTGATGACAAAGAAAATATAGCTTAAGCCATCCTTTTGATAAAATCTTTTTAATAATAGAGAATTTGATAAAATATTTTCAAGAGAAAGTAAAAATTTTAATATTCTTGGCCACACAATTACTACAAATATGCTTTATAGATAAGTAGATGGGTGTATTGTATGAATGATAAAATAATATAATTGGAGGATATATTACAAGAAAGATCCCTATATGACATAAATTCATGTAATGTACGATAAAATAATATAATTGGAGGATATATTACTATAGAAAAAGCTTTATAATAATTGGTTTGTTTTATGATAAAATTTTAAAATTAATATATTTTAGTTAAATTATCTCTTCGCAATGGTAAAATCCTAATAATCCCATTTCATCTATGACTTATCATTAGGGATGACAATTTAAATCCAAATCGGTCTAATTGGGCAATTTTTGGTCTTGCCTATGCGATTTCAGTGCAAAAAATTTTAAGTCGGGACTGGTGCGATGCAATTTTGGTATGCACCAATTCTTGATCCACTCTATATATACTTGTTTATTTTAATTATGGGAGCCCTTCCATAGCAACCGGTTGCTGTGAGAACTGTGCAACAACCCCTTTTTGGACCGTTGATAAATTGATCGCATGACTGAGATGAGTCTTAATATTTGATAAGCCGACACAGCTTGTACCGGCTTTTATTTTAATATAAACACCCTACATGGTCAACATCTTGTTAGTACATTTAAAAGAAACGAATTTTTATTATTAAAAAAACACCAGCCGACACAGCTTGTACCGGCTGTGTCTTTTTTTTTAACGCATAACAGTAACTCCTATATATATATTATTGTGCTTTACCGACTTTTATTTTAATATTGTATGGTCAACTGTTGTCATTTTAATGATTTTAAAATAATTTTTTAATATTAAAATACTTCAGCCGGCACAACTTGCACCGGCCGAGTATTTTTTTTTTTTAAGCATTTCTCTATTATATGGGGTGACTCAACATATTAAAGTTGCATTAAAAAAATAAAAAATAATTCAACCGGTACAAATTGTACCGGCTGAGAGACACTTCCCCATCTTTAAAGTTGCATTAAAGTTGCATTAATATATTGTTTTGAGCAACTTTAATGTTTTGAGTTATTTTTTTATTGTTAATTTGTTAAAAATATATTGTTTTGACATATAGTTTTTTTTATTGTTAATTAGTTAAAAATATATTTTTTATTTTTAAATTAGTTTAGTCAAAATTTTAACATAAGATTATTTTAAGATTAATAAAAATTTGAATTTTTATTATGATATTTATTTAAACATACATGATATTGAATTTTTTAATCATTTTAAACATACATGATATTGACTCAACACATTAAAGTTGCATTAAAAAAATAAAAAATAATTCAACCGGTACAAATTGTACCGGCTGAGAGATACTTTCCCATCTTTAAAGTTGCATTAAAGTTGCATTAATATATTGTTTTGAGCAACTTTAATGTTTTGAGTTATTTTTTTATTGTTAATTTGTTAAAAATATATTGTTTTGACATATAGTTTTTTTATTGTTAATTAGTTAAAAATATATTTTTTATAAAAATGTATGTTTAAAATGATTAAAATGTATGTTTAAAATGATTAAAAAAATATTTCAAAACATATTTCAAAATATATTTAAACAATAAAAAATATTTTTAACAAATGATTAAAATGACTAAACTAATTTCAATAATAAAAAATATATTTTTAACTAATTAACAATAAAAAAACTATATGTCAAAACAATATATTTTTAACAAATTAACAATAAAAAAATAACTCAAAACATTAAAGTTGCTCAAAACAATATATTAATACAACTTTAATGCAACTTTAAAGATGGGGAAGTATCTCTCAGCCGGTACAATTTGTACCGGTTGAATTATTTTTTATTTTTTTAATGCAACTTTAATGTGTTGAGTCACCCCATATAATAGAGAAATGCTTAAAAAAAAAAATACTCGGCCGGTGCAAGTTGTGCCGGCTGAAGTATTTTAATATTAAAAAATTATTTTAAAATCATTAAAATGACAACAGTTGACCATACAATATTAAAATAAAAGCCGGTAAAGCACAATAATATATATATAGGAGTTACTGTTATGCGTTAAAAAAATAGACACAGCGGGTACAAGCTGTGCCGGCTGGTGTTTTTTTAATAATAAAAATTCGTTTCTTTTAAATGTACTGACAAGATATTGACCATGTAGGGTGTTTATATTAAAATAAAAGCCGGTACAAGCTGTGTCGGCTTATCAAATATTAAGACTCATCTCAGTCATGCGATCAATTTATCAACGGTCCAAAAAGGGGTTGTTGCACAGTTCTCACAGCAACCGGTTGCTATGGAAGGGCTCCCTTTAATTATATATCTTGTATTTCATAGTATTATTATTCTTGTATAGTAATATATATAATCATAGAGTAACTCAAACATGCATTTTTTATTATTTTTTTTTACTTTCACATATCAAAATTTAATTTATGAATATTTTTATATATAGTTGATATATATTAAATAATTATGTTAAAATTGTGACGCCCCCAAAATAGGTATACATTATCTATTCTGAATCGCCAAATACATGGTACAGAATACAAATACAATCTTAAATATACAACATGAGCTGTGAGTTTTAATACAAATATTGTCTTCTAGACAGTATTAAAACTCAAAATAAGTCCTGAATACATTAATGAACACACTATTTCACAGAATAATGAGGACTACTAATGTTATCCTATGGACCGTCACTCCGTTCCACGACTAGTCCATACTACGTTCTCATTTCATGAAGAGAACAGTGAAAGAAAGGGTGAGTTCAACTAGCCTAGTAAAAATATTATGACTAAGATAAAACAAAAATAAATTATCCTTAGTCTTTAATAGTGTTAAACAGATACAATATAACAAACATCATGTTTAACTGCAGCGGAACAAACAATTCATTAAAAGAGTCAAGTAGAAAATAAAATCTACTATCTTTTATGATTTAAAAGGTTTTCATCATTTTTATCGCTGAGACTCAGCTTAATAAATAATCCACATCATTGAATCACCCATGCACTACAGCCAATGATATTCTTTAGTATCACGACCACAAACTATCCATGCACTACGGGCCAAGGATATTCGTGTATTCATTAATGGTCATGATCATGCCAACAACTGTCCATCAATGCACTACGGGCCAATGAGGATTTTTACCACATCATTTGTAACATTACGATCATGATTACACCGAATAATCCCTGGTCATAATCATACCAAGTTCATCTATGCACTACAGGCCACATATGACTTTCAATAAAATATAAACATGAGGATGATGACAATGATATAAGAATTTAGTAAAACAAGTTCAAGAATTATTTTATCTAGGAATTAATAACGTCCAAATTGTCAACATAATACTTCTTTGTGGAGTAAAATTCAAGAATGCTCAGAAGAATATTTCCATGAAAGATACTGAATGAAGCGCAAATATCAAGTATATTCCACTAATTTTATGGAGTATAGAAGTCAAAAATTTAACTAACTGAGTATAATAACGAATGGAATAACAAAAGAAATCACCAGGCATGCGATAAACCGCACAGACAGGATATTCTAACAGAATGATAAATAACGGAACCAGGTCATGCGTAAACGCACAGACAGGATGTTCCAACAGAATGATAAAGAATGGAACCAGGTCATGCGTAAAGCACAGACAGGATGTTCCAACAGAATAATAAAGAACGGAACCAGGTTATGCGTAAAGCACAGACAGGATGTTCCAACAGAATGATAAAGAACGGAATAATAACAGAAATTACCATGCATGCGGTACTTCGCATAGACAGGTTATTCCAACATAATGATAAAGAATGAAATAACAAAATAATTTTACCAAGTATAGGGTAGTCCGCGTATACAGGTTATTCTAACAGAATAATAAAAAATGAAATAACAGAATTTTCTTCATGAATACGAAAAAAATAATACCCCTTACCTTAGAAAGAAGAGTACTGGATATAGAAGTAGTGAAGTAGCATAACACTTTTCTTTCTCTCTATATTTTCTCTCTCTAGAGTTTCAGTGAATTCGTTGTCAAAGACAACTTTATACTACACAACTGTGTATATACATATAACCCTATATATATAGGATATTCATCCATAGCAAATATTTGTTATGGGTACTGTTCAACAACCAAGTTGATTACCGTTGATCTGGACAATGGAAGGCTGAGATTGGTCAAATATTCTCCCTACCGCTACAGCTTGTAGCGGCAGTCCCTTTTCCTTTTTGTCCTTTATAACATTACTGTCTCTACCATTTAATACATGTCTGCCGCTACAGGCTGTAGCAGCAGTGTAGGTCTCAGCCATATGGCTATAATGTAAAGATGATTTATTTTTATGTATACATAATGTAAAAATAAAAAATAATGTAAAGATACATATGTAAAAATAAAAGATAATGATAAGATAAGACTGAATAAAAGATAAATTTATTTTTATAAAAACATAATGTAAAAATAAGATAGGTTTGAATAAAAGATATATTTATATTTTATAATAAAATAAATTTATCTTTTATAATAAAATTATGTGTACAGGAGAAATTCAATACAGCACACCAAATTCTAATGTCACACACAACCCCGTGCCGTGTATTACATACACCAAGCCGCCGATGATCCAATATTTTTAACTTTGGGTACTACCAGGTCGAGGAGGCCCAAAGTAGTTTGTCACAATTCCCATTATAGCAAACCTGGTTTTGAAACAAAAAAAGAAGGGCAAAGATGAATGAGAAAAAATTAAAATAAAAATTAAACCTCTATTATTTTTACATTATCATTTATTTTTAAATTATGTATACATAAAAATAAACTGCCATATGGCTGAGACCCACACTGCCGCTACAGCCTGTAACGGCAGGCATGTATTAAATTGTAGGGGCAGTAATGTAATAAGCCTAAGAACAAAAAGGAAAAGAGACTGCCGCTACAAGCTGTAGCGACAAAGAGAATATTTGACCAGTCTCAGCCTTCTATTGTCCAGATCAACGGTAATCAACTTGGTTGCTGAACAGTGCTCATAGCAAACGTTTGCTATGAATGAATACATACATATATATATATATATATATATACATATATATAACCCCGTTCAGGAGCATTCCGCTTAAAGAGCATTACTATTTAAAAAGCTCCGTGTTTTTCATTCTCTCTCATTCTCCAAATCTCAGTTCACCAGCCTTTCTCCAAATCTCATCTCCTGACCATCGATTGCTGCAAAACATCGAAGCCCAGAGTTCCAAATCTGCCCTTGATCCAAACATCGAAGCCCAATGCTCTAAGTCGTCTAAAGGCACCGAATTCTTTCTCAATTAGAATCTTCACAAAACTTCTCCAAATCTGAAGAGCAACGAAGTTGAAACAGAAATCGAAACTTTGTAATCAAAAGAACATCGAAGCCCTATAATCTTCAAATTTGGAGAGCCCAATGTTTGTGACCCTTGATCCCCTCAGTTCGTGACCCTTGAAAATCAGAACCTTCACAAATTGGAGAAGCCCTCGGTTCGATCAGAGTAATGCCCTCAAAGCCTTTTATTGAATTCTTCATTTCTATTTTTTTTTAAATTTAGGTTTTTTTGTTGTTAATAGAACCCTTAATTTGAAATTTGTTACTTTTGTGCACTTCTCAATGTTGTGTCTGTTTTTGGATTAGTGTGAATTTGGGACAAGCTTAATGCATATCAGTTTTGTTATGTTAGATTAAAATGAATTTTCACTTGCTTAGTCAATGAAGGTTTTGCTGCTACCTTTTTGGTCCAATTAAAGATTACTGCAAGCATTTCCTGTGTGATTCTAGAAAAATTTTATGACATGTGGACACTATATTCATTTATAATGAACAGACTTGGATATGTTAATTAAATATTTTGTCATTGCTAGCCTTCTAAAACTTTCAGACATGTCCCGCAGGGGGCATATGTGGATAGATTTGGCACAAATGGTGAGCTGGATTCTGAAGGTTCCACCCAGGGGCATATGTGGTTAGATTCGATGAAAGCACATCAAATTTGGATAAGGTTGGCCCATTTAAGATGAAAAATTGGGAAGAAGTAACAAGTGAATCAAAGAAAAAAATGAGGGAAGCACTGGAGGATCCATTAAACTTTGGTAGGAAGAGGGAAAGAATCAAGCAGAAAAAGTTGCCGTTAAGCATTTGTAACTTTAGGGATCAAGCAAACCCCAATGAGGGAAGCGTTGTAGTTTTCACTTTTTACTTTCTTATAGATTTGTTTGTCTTTTCCATTCATCTTTTTACTTCTCTATAGCATGTAAATATTTGAACTCAAGAAATTGTATATTATCTCATATTTACTTGTCTCATAACTCTAAAGGAAAAAGGATAGGGGATGACAATAGCAGTGATTAAGCCATTTAAGTTAACTCTTTCAGATGTTGGGGATGTGGTGCATGCAACATAATCAAAATAAATCAAATGAACAAACAAAAAAATATACACTTTCACAATGAATCATAAGAAAAATTCCATTGTAATTAGCATCCACATGAGACATCTAAACAAGATCAAATAATTCTTTATTTCATCTTTTTCATCAAATCTGTGGAAACATAACAGATCATTTTCAAGTGATCCACGTGAGACATCTTTTTCATCATAAAATAAACTAAAACACATTACCCCCATCCCCACACTTCATTTTCAAGTACCAGATCCACTAGCCGAAACAATTTCAATTCAAAAAAAAGATGATAAATGGAACAATATGTACACACAACATAACCACCCAAACTGCATAATACCAACTTTAAAAATTACTCTGCATTATCATCCATATATATAGAGAAAATAGTTCAGACCGTCCCAAAATATTATTCTAAACTTTCAGGAGACTGCAGTTCTAAAGAACTCAAACAAACACCAAAACAAGCCATCTAATTTTAGTTAGTTAGATGTCTCTTTCCGTATAGCAGATACAGACCAAAAGAGTACTTGGAGATACAAGACAGGTATCCATAAAATTCTTCAAATTAAGACTTATTTTCCTTTGGCTTAAACCAGAGTTAAAGCTCAAATTGAATTGGCAAAAGAGCACAAGTAGCTTAACACTGTGTATCATTGCTATCAGTCACCAGAAATGTCGATTAGTAAAATTTAAGCAGCAAACTGCCACTTGACATGGAAATAAGCAGACAAATATATCATATATACTGATCATTATGACACAACATAGAAACTATACTGAATTTTTTTATCCCAGTATAAAAATGCTTAACATAGCAACTATACTGATGCGGATGGCTGAGTTTATACTGGAGGATATAGTTATGCGATTTGCCCTTTTAGTATTAGTGCGAAAGTAAGAAAAATTATTTTATGAGAAAGTCAGATACAATAAATTTATGAACATAAAATATATTATTTGAAAATAAAATAATTTTAATACTATGCAATTATAGCATACTTTGGTGTTTTATAGGCAATGACAATCAGTGGCGAAGCCACATGGAGCTTTGTGGGGTCAATCGACCCCACTGAATTTTTTTTTTTGCTTTATAATATAAGGTAAATTTAAAAAAAAATAAGTATTATATATAAATTGACCCCACTAAAATTTTATAAATTTTCTATTATACGGGGTCAAATTGAAATTTTATAACTTTGTCAATTAAATTTTAACCACATATGACTCATATGCTCTCAATATATATGTATCTCTCTATAATATTTTAAACTAAATAATAATATATATAATTTATATTATTTTTAAAAATAAATAATGAATTACTTACTTATGAACCGTTGTGATTAAAAAAGTCTATTATAAATCGATATAGTGTATATATATCATATATTATTACTCATTATATTTTCATTGTAATATAGTGTATATATATTCCCAAAAGTATAAGGTATTAAAAAAAATTGGCGCGCCCCCGAGCCCTTGCCAAATTATTTGTAACTTGGTAATAATTTCGACCCCACTGACACAAGTTTCTGGCTTCGCCACTGATGACAATGGACAAATAAATCTCTTAGGCTTGAATTGATTTTACTATGTGTGTTGTCCTTATCCTAATTTGTTCTTTAACAACTGGTTAAAAACACACGATGGGCTTCTTGCGTTTACAGAGAATTGTAGTAGTCAATGAATTTTTCAGTTGCTTTTTTCACTTGAACTGTTCATCAGATTAAAAAATTTCAGTTGATTTTTTCACCTGAAATGTTCCTCTGTTCTTCCTAATCTGAATCGTGGCACAATGGTATTAAAGCTAAATAACATTAATACTCAGAAGAACAGAGGAACAATTTGAGTGCCAGATCAACTGAATAAATTTCAAATCGCAAAAGGAAAAGAAATCATCTGAGGTCAAGCCCTTACCGAATCGAAGTGTGTAACAAGGAGATCTAGCTGATGAGATGAAGAGATCGAAGTGAGGGCTTCCAATTCTGGGGCTTGAGGGGGATCGAACTGAGGGCTTCCGATTCTAGGCTTGAGGGGGATCGAAGTGAGAGAGAATATTTCGTGAAGGAGAATCGATTCTGGGTAGCAATCGATTTTTCGTGAAGGTTGAGGGGGATTGATTCTGGGCAGCAATCGATTTTTGTTCATTCAGACGTGCCGCACTCGTGAGGAAAAATCATGAAAAGTTGTATTTTAAAATAAAATGATATATGATAGTAAAAAATTAATACAATATTTATACACAAGTAGTTTAGATCGGGTTGGGGGTGGGGGGCGTCCGGTGCCCTCTTTTTTTTTTCTTTTTTTTTCCACAATTATGAGAAGAAGAAAAAAAATAATAGAGCAAGTTTGAACAAAAAACTGTAAAAGAAAGTACGTTTTTTATTGAAAAAACACTGTAAACTGTTTGCAGTGTTTTTTTAATAAAAAACGTACTTTCTTTTACAATTTTTTGTTCAAACTTGCTCTATTATTTTTTTTTTCTCATAATTGTGGAAAAAAAAACAACAAAAAAAGGGGGCACCGGACGTACCGGTCATTAAGACCACCGGACGCCCCCCAATTAGTTTAGATCGGGATAATGGTATAATTTGAAAGGATTTTAATTTCATTTTTTTTATTGTAATTTTTCCATTTAATGTAATTGATTATGGTTTTAATATATTTTAGTTGTGACGCCCCAAAATAGGTATACATCACTCATTCTGAGTCGTCAAATACATGGTACAGAAATAAATACAACCTCAGTAATACAATTGTCGTGTAAAATACGATAACACATATACTGTAAGTTTGAATACAAATGTTGTCTAATAGAGAGTATACAAACTCAAAACCAGTCCTCATTATAATTATTCAAACACTATTTTATAGAAATAGTGAGGACTGCTAAAACATCTTTCTAGAATCATCACTTCATACTCCGACTAGATCCTGCTATGTTCTCACCTCCTGAGAAGAAAAATGGAACAAAAAAGGAAAGGGTGAGCTCAACTAGCTCAATAAAGAATATTATGACTAAGATAATATACAACAAATTATCATTAGTCTTCAACAAAGAAAAATCTGATAAAATATAATAGACAACAAGTTTTAGATCAACAACTGCAGCGGAAACAGCAATCCATTAGAAGAGTCAAGTAGAGAATGAGTTTTACTATCTTCTAAGATTTAAAAGTCCATCATCAATATTTTATCCTTGTAACATCAATCAATAAACACCTTTAATCAAATATTCATTTTTTCACTACAGGCCAAAGATATTCATTTGTATTTTCAGTCGGTCATGTTCATCTCAACACATGTTCATCTATGCACTACGGGCCAAAGATATTCATCAGTTAATCATTTATCTTTGCACTACAGGCCAAAGATATTCAGTAATATCATCATTTAGGACTGAGGATGATGAAGAATATTTTAAAGAAAACGAATCCAGTGAGACAGAAGGACAAATAGTAGGAATTCGTATAAGAGTTTATCCAAGATCAATAATACTTCATAATAATCAATTGTGATGCAGAATTCAAAAATAAAGATCAAAACATGGATACAATCAAAGATATTAACCATAATAGACATCTTGGACAAAAAGAAAAAAAATTATTTTTCGGTGAATAGTGCCGTAATCGTGAATAGTACCGTATACGTGAATAGCAACTCTAACACAAAAAGTTCCAAATTTGATAAAAAGTTCAGACCAATATTTCAGCATAATGATATTGAAAGAAATAATATCATTTACGAAAAAAATAACATCCATTACCTCAAAATAACAGTACTTCTGATTGGAATATCGGTATAAGGCTGAAGGAAACTTGCACTAATAAATAAAAACTCACAAAGTATCTAAATACTCATAAAATACGTTCGATAATATAGAGAGAGAAAAAGAGAAAGCTTATTTTTCTGGTGTGATTTTTAATTCTAACTTATCCCTCTATTTATAGGAAAATATTGGCACGCCGAAGCAGACTTGACCTGCTACCTGATGGCTTTACCTGCTACTATTGTCACCCACCATATTTAAAATAAAATTCAGTACATTTATCCACCAACCGCAAGTGGGGTCCACTCAATTCTAGATTTTTTCACCAAAATCATTTTTAAACCTAATTTCTGAATCAGTCACCTCTTAAAATTCATAACAAATTATACGTTCATTTTTAACGGTTCAAAATTTGTGGACATATACTCAACTTATATATGTATAACATATCCAAAAATTACAACGATCCAACGGTCAGATTAAAAATTATAACTCACACAATATATCTCAAGAACAGTGATTTAATTTTTAATACCTCCATTCAGACAAAAAATACCTCAACATTAATTCCTTCAATTATATCCAAATAAAATAAATAAATCCATCATTTATATCCACATCAAATAAATATTTCCTTATCATATAAATCAATAATTAATTATTCACAAATAATATTACAGAATCACAATTATAACAACCAGGCCGTTCCCAGAAAAGAGGGGGCTTTTCGATAAGGATTTCTCCTTACTGGCGCACAATTAGGTGACCAAACCTCTCCTTGACAGAACTTTCTAGACATCGCCAATAATGCTATCTCATAATATTATTCAAATAATATGAATTATTGATCCGATAATAAAAAATATTGTGTAGTGATAATTATTGAAACAACAATAATATAAAATATCAACGCAACAATTATTGAACCAATAAAATAAAATATTGAACAGTAATTACTGTAACAATTATTGAGTAGTTCTTTCTTACGTAAGAATCAATAATTCAAAAAAATACTGTGTAAAATCATGTGCTACTGTGCAACCACGCGTATTACTGAATTTTAACCACCGAGTATTCTAACAGTGTTAACGGTAACAACTACGTCGTTATTTGTAAAAACTCAAATTTATCATTTTCTTCATCCGATAGTTATTCTGTTATGGGGCCCACATATGGATGCGTCGTCGTACGAATATTCTCCGACAACAAGAATATCCCACAGTCAAACGAATATTCCCCGAAAAAATGAATATTTTATAATCACTTGCTTATTTTGCAAAATTTGCACATTTCACCCATAACCAAAATATTATATCAAATTAACACCTTATTATTCACAATAATAATTAGAGAAAATTTAATTTTATTTATAATAAGTTGGGGTCTTACATTAGTCGTCTGGACTGTTTAATTAAAAAAATTACTCCCTTCGTCCCTTAATATAAGTTATTTTAGACAAGTGTTTTTGTCTCTTAATATATTTAGTTTTCAATATTATCCCAAGTATTAAATATAAATTTAGTTTTCTCACTATTTTTTGCCCAATAAATAATATTTTGTTTTCAATATAAGATAATATAGACAATTAATATTTTATTTAATGTTATACAATTATTTTTTTATATATACAACTTTAAGCCGACTTATATATATATATATATATATATATATATATATATATATATATATATATGGGTATCCATCCACAGCAACCGGTTGTTGGGAGAAACTCCTTTTGGCCCAGCCGCTACCTGTAGCGGCTTATAAAAAAAATTTGTTTAAGGCCGGTACAGGTTGTAGCGGCTGAGCCAAAAGGGGTTGCTCCCCAACAACCGGTTGCTGTGGATGGAATCCCTATATATATATATATATATATATATATATATATATATATATATATATATATATATATATATATATACGGTAAGGATCAATAGCATTCTACTTAAATAGCATTCCTCCTTAAATAACATTCTTTTATTAAAACTACGTCGTTTTGGAGAGACGCGATGACATTTTTGTAAATACAATGTCACGCGTATTTACAAAAATGTCATCGCGTCCCTCTAAAACGACTTAATTTTAATAAAAGAATGTTATTTAAGGAGGAATGCTATTTAAGGAGAATGTTCTCTTGATCCTTACAGTATATATATATATATATATATATATATATATATATATATATATATATATATATATATATATATATATAGTATGAATTAGGTTTAACTATTATGGGTTGCAATTAAAGTTATCTTTCTCAATTTTTTGGTACTCCCTCACATTCACCAATTTATGTGATTGTGACAAGTAGATGAAAGCAGTCCAATAGTTGAAGGTAGACGTCATATACAGTGGGCCTAGGGTAGAATAACGATTATCAATTGATTTATATCCCACAGGTCTTAAAAAAATAATATTATTGGTCTCCCTTCATAAAAATATTATACCAAAATCGTACCGGGCAGTTTATATATATTCAATATCATATACACTTAAACTGTATACAGTTATTTGTCGTAACACATCGAAATGAATTTAGAGTCAATTTTGCTTACTTAAGTGTAAGGCTGTAACATGAGCAAACAGTTCGGGCTTGATTCGTATTCGCTTGATTAAAAATTCGATTTGAGATCGACTCAAAATATAAATGAGTCAAATATGAACACATTTTAAAGTTCGATAAATTACTCAAATCTACTAAAATTATAATTTTTTATTGATACTCGGATTATATTAATTGGAAAAGTTCAAACTGCTCGGGATCGATTCGGAATCGTGCTCGACTCGATAGCTGAATGAGTCTCAATCAAACTTTATTTTATACTCGATAAATTTTGTGAACCAAATCTGAGCAACTCAATACTCGGATCGACTCGGTTCGTTTACACCCTTACTTAAGTGTACTTGAAAGCTGCTATTATAAGTCTTTTTAAATAAAAGGAGTGTATTTCGAGAGACAAAAGTGTATTTAATCCATTAAAATATTGTGCAAGTTAACAATAATTTCGTATAAAAAAATTATAACAAACACTATTATAATTGCAAAACATATTAATTTATAAGAGAGTCTCAAATCCTTATTCATGTAACTGACAATCAAAAAATTAATGTAAAATATTCGTAATACATATTATTTTTGTGAAAGAAGATATTTAAAGAAAAATACCTAATACTTATAGGGTCCTTAACACTAATATACAACAATTAAAAAGTATTTACAAAAATAAAACACAAACAACATAATTACAAAAATAACGCAACATAATATTAGACTTGCTAAAATTACGGATCTTTTTTCTCCCTACATGTCAGTTACCGACTCTCTCATCTCCAATCGTTCCTATAATCAAGCGACTTAACATAACATTCATCTTTGAAATCGGAGAAATCCAAATCTTCTGTCACGACACACATATCAGATCAGAGGATATAGAAATTTTTCTCGCGACGACACTATGAGATCTCTGGGTTCCTTCACTGGGTTAACCGTTAAAATAAATGGAGTGGAAAAGATGGGATTTTTAACGGGTTTGCGGGTTAGGTTTGGACTCAGAACAGTAATCAAAAGAAGAAATGATGGACATGATTGGTCATTGGGGAGAGTATCGATGCCTCTGGTCGCTCTTATTATATCCTTGAATTAATTTGAATATTAAGATTTATGCATTTGTCGTTTTGCCATGCATAACCTAAACTTTGTTACTTTCTTTAACTTTGTCTCTATTCACTTTTTATGCTTTATGGGCATGTTGGTGATTAACTTGTTTTAAATTATGTGTATGGTCGTAAACTCACTAATTCATTGATATTCTGTTGTTTGTGTGAATAGTTTTTTTGGAATAAGATCTCTGTGTAATGCTCATAAAGGGAATTTTAATAGGATACACGTATATATGTTCTTATTTTCTTTCAATACTTTGGAAGGACAAAGTATCCTATTATAAAACTCATAAAGGGAATTTTAATAGGATACACGTATATACTGATGGTTACTGTCTAATGTTGTATTGGTTACTGAATAACATTATACTGCCTAATTCTTTTTTGGTTACTGTATAACAATATATTGGTTACTGACTAATGATGACTCGGTTACTGTATAACATTATAATGGTTACTGACTAATGCTGCCTTGGTTACTGTGTAAAATTATAGTGCTAACTTGGTTACTGTGTAAAATTATTTAGTGACTAATGCTGACTTGGTTACTGACCAGTGCTAACTTGGTTACTGACTAATGCTAACTTACTTACTGCAGAGATTAATTGGTTACTGTAATATTGGTTGTTGAAGCATATTAATGTACACTTCTACTTATGTTTTTTATATTAATGGTTACTTGTTATCTACATTGGTTATATTATTACAAAAGCTTGCCTTTAGTTGGTAACAAACAAATTATGTTGTTTGTTTTTTACTATAAAAATGCAATACAGAAAGCATTTATCTTGTGCTTACTAAATAAATATGTGTTGGTTACAATCTAAAATGGATTTGATTACTGTATAATGTTGTCATGATTAATGTATAATGTTATCATAGTTTTGGTTTATTTTAATATGGTGGTTACTTATTGGCTACATTGGTTATCTGCATACAACTGTTATAATTTAATTGGTAACAAATATCAATATATTGATTATTTCTATTGTAAAATGAATGTACAAATGTGTTTTATGTTCTAGATACCAACATCACGTAGTTTGGTTACTAGCTAACATTGATTTGGTTACTTTACAATACTTATTCTGTTGTCAGATAATGGAGATGATTACAATTTTACTTTATTTCAACGGTACATGGAATGATAGTAATCAATGCGCTAAATTTAAAGTTACCGGCATACTAGTTCCATCAACTTGTTCGTTCAGAGAGATGCAAAACATGATATGCAGTGCAAAACATGATAATCTAATGACCATTTGGCAATTTTTTGTCAAGTTTAAAATGTCGGATTTTGGCATTTTCGGAGCCTAATTTCATTGGAAATGGGTCAACTATCAAAAAACACTAACTTCGCTGGTGAACTGCATGATTTTTTGGTCAAATTCCATCATTTAAGCCTTCAAATTTGCATGTAAAAAATTTAATTTATTTTCTGGTTACTAAGATTATGTAATTTGGTTACTGTCTAATATTGATTTGGTTACTTTATAATATTTATTCAGTTGTTAGACAATAGAGACTGACAGTAATCAATACAATAAATTTAATTGTTTACAAGAATATATAATTGTTTACTGTTAGTAACTATTAACCACATGGTTTGTAACATTTTTGATGGTGTACAGTAACCAAAATTGATGTTGATTAATATTTTAATTTTTGATTCCATCATGAGTTATCAATATAAAATAAACAAATACATTGAACAATTGGTAATTGTTCTGAAATATTTTTATGTAAATTTGGTTAGCCATATAAAATAAAATAGTTACATCTATATTCATATTTAGTTACTATCTGGCATGGATCATTTTTAAATAACTTTTATAACTACGTAATTTAAAAGTATCCATCAGCTAGATAAATTATACATTAAGCACTTCATAATTGTTCTGATATAAGTTTTTAATTATTTGGTTACTAACAAAAACTAAAATGGTTACCCTTATATACAGGTTTGGTTACCAACTGCACCTCTTAAACTATTTTTATTTTAATATGAGATCTATAAGTGACCATCATATATATAAATGAGAACTCTTAATTGGAGTTTCTTATTCTATCATGATAACAGAGTATAAATAAAATATATACATTTAACAATTTATAACAATTTTGATACAAGCTTATAATTATCTGGTTACTAACAAGCTTGTAACTATCTATAATAATTATCTGGTTACTTGTTAGCTTGTAGATATATAGGACAATCACACATGTACATTTAACAATTGATGTTTGTCCTGATACAAGCTTGTAACTATCTGGTTACTAATAACAGTAACAATAATGTAACATAATATAACAGTAACCACATAATTATATAATAGTAACCAGAACAAGTTTTAATGGTAACCAAAACAGAAACATCATGTAATGAAACTCAGTTTAGGCAATCTATGTATACTAAACAATTACGTATTAACCAGAATAAAAATAACAGTAACCAAAATCCCACATCGAGGGCACAATAATAGTAGCCAAACCATAAGGTAACAGTAACCAAAACATAATAAAGAAGTAACCAAATAGTTATATGAAAGTAACCATAACATGTTTTAATGGTAACCAAAACAGAAACAATCTGTATATCCAACCAAGTTTAGGAAACCCATGTATACTCTCACATGTATATTTAACCATAACTTTTTCAATGAATTTTCTAGAAGAGCATAACCCTTGTACAAGATATTTGAAAAAAATTACAAAAATAATACATCAATATATACTAAACAAATACATGATTTATTATGACTTGGGTTTATTATTTACAAAAATATTACATCCACAAACTAATGATGCCTTAAACTTCACCAACTGACTTGGGTTCAATTTCTTGGTAATAATGCTGGCGACTTCCATGTCACACTAATATATAACTTTTCTAATGAATTTTATGTTGCATTCCTCATAGTAAAGATCCCATAACTACAAATAAACAAAATCAGATTTACACAATCATTAGTAATCAGATATAAACAATATTTATAACATAAACAGTTACGTAATGACCAACAAATAAGAGCATACTAACCAAAATATAATATAACAATTATACAGTAGCCAAAACAGACTATAACAAATAACCAACATCCCACATTGACTGCACAATAATAGTTATCATATCATAATATAACATTAATCATACCATAATAAAACAGTAACCAAAAAGTTATATTATATAATCTAATGGTAACCAAAATATAAACAACATGTAGTACAAACTATTTTATATAGTAAACAAACAATTATATATAATATTAACCAAAATATAATTTAAAGGTCACCAAAACAAAAATCTGTATACCAAAAAATATACTAAAGAAAATATACTAAAAAAGTAACCAAACAGTTATATGATAGTAACCAAACCATGTTTTAATGGTAACCAACACATAAACAACATGTATACCAAACCCAGTTTAGTCAACCAATGTATACTAAGCTAATATATTATAACCAAAACAACATATAAAAGTAACCAAAATCCCAATTGAGAGAAAAAATGGTATCCATATCATAAGTTAACAGTAACAAAAAATATACTAATGAAGTAACCAAACAGTTATATGTTAGTAACCAAAACATATATTAATGGTAACCAATACATAAACAACATGTACACCAAAACCAGTTTAGTCAACTATGCATACTAAGCAAATACATGGTACCCAGAACAACAAAAAACAGTAACCAAAATCCTAACCCAACCAAAACATGTTTTAATAGTAACCAATACATAAACAACATGTACACCAAAACCAATTTAGTTAACCATGTATACTAAGCAAATACATGGTAACCATAACAACATAAAAAAGTAACCAAAATACCAAATCAAGATAACAAAAATGGTATCCGAATCACAATCTAACAGTAACCAAAACATAATAAAAAAGTAACCAAATAGTTATATGATAGTAACAATAAAAAAATTTAAATTAGCACATCAGAGATTTTATAATCCTCTAACCTTACATGTTGTTCGTCGGGTATAAAAATGATACATACCAAAATGCATATTATTGGCTAAAAACTGATGGCATTGAAAGGGAAATAAAAGAATAAAAAGAAAAACTTTTTGTCTATAAATGAAGTATGAATGAGTGATTTTTATTTATTTATTTTGTTTGGCCCATATCAGCTAATTGAGGTTTTAAACTGACGCAGTATCATCCAATATTAGTATTAGAAATTTTCAAAAACAGATAGCAAAAAAATAAAGACGGATACGTTTTATTACATCATATTCAAAATTAAACAGAAAACAAAGGATAGTGTAGGGGGAAAAGTAAGTAATAAAGTTGGAATTCGTACCGAATTTCGTTGCGCAAGAGTTTGAGGATATTTCCATCGAAGGCTGATTTTTGCATCTCAGCTATGTAACTTTTTCTTCTAGTGAGAAAACTGATCTTCACGTCTTCATGTAATACATAGCTGTGGAGATCGGGAATGGTTCTTATTGTTGCTCTTCGTAGAGATCTGGTCAGACGATGAGCCGCCATCGTGTTCAAGGTGTTTGTGGAAAGAAATTGTTTGTAAGAAACGAAACTGATTGTTTTGTGTATTGTGGACTCCTGCTGTGCTGCCTAGTATAAGGAGTTGGAGGGATTGGATTAACAATAATCATACACGGTCAACAAATAATAACACGAACAGAAAGAAAAGAATTGGAAGAACACAAACAGAGAAACAAAAGAGGGTTTCAACACGCAAATAAGAGTTTAGAACCGAAGAGTCGTGATGGCGGTTATCAATTCTTTCAAAATAAAACAATCAATTTTAATTTGGACACTAATTTGCCATGTCAGCCATTAATATTAGTCCCTTAAATTAAGGACTTATAATTATATCTATATTGTAAATAAAAATAAAAAAGTATAATATTTTTGTAATTATTTTATAAGTGTATGATTTTTATAATTATTTTTAAAAATGTACTAATATATGTAATTCTTCCATACCTAAAACCTAAAATATATTACTGTTGGTATCCATAACAGCCCATAATATGGTTAAGCAGTTGAGGTCCAGCCTTTTTATTTTATACGTAGTATTATTTATACATGCAGGCTAGGCTTGCTAGCATGTGCCACCGATTACTAATACAAATTAAAGGGAGTCTATATGTAGTAGAACTAAGTCAAAGAAGGTCAATGTAATTTAAGACAGCGTTTGGCAGATTTCTCATTGTTGTTCTCCTGAACAATGGGACAGCTTCTGCTTCAGCAGCTCCATATGCAGAAACCTTACTTTTCTTCTTCATGCATAACCATGGCCATGCCCCCTTCCTTCAAATTCAATCCCCTTTTCCCTAAAATACCCTCTAGCTCTCAAAGATATACTGGAATCAACACTCCCGTTCGTTATCAACCCGGTCGATCTCTTTTCACCTGTAAAATGAACGGCTCAGGTCAGCTCTCTCTCTCTCTCTATATATACATATATATATATGTATATTACAAACAATCCTGTTCCTTAGTTAATTTTGCTGCAATTAATCTTTAAAGTTCACGAAGTTGGAATATTGAAGTTGAATTTAATTGATCTGTTGTATGGTTAGTTGTATCTCCACTGGGTTTGGTGTATATGTAGAGAGAGGAAATACAAGTTATTTGGAGTATTCTATAAAAATATAATTTGCTGATTGGGCTTGTATGAGTTATAAATCAGTTATTGCCTGTTTATTGATCTGGTTTCTGCTGGGAAATTAAACAAACAATTGATGTTCCAAATTTGATTAGCCTATATCACATTTCAAGATTTTTGATAACTCATTTGGAGATTAGTTTGCTGGTTAATTATATTTAAGGAACTTGATGATAAATTGGAATTATTGCACTGCATTTGATTAATCAATGACCTATTTTGTTCCTCTGTGTGTGTTTCTAGAAAGTGTTAGTAGCCCATGCTTGTCGAAGAGATTTAGAAGTTAGAACAAGCCAGTTCAGTGTTTTCTATCATTCACTTCCCCCTTGCCCCATCTTTCCCCTCTATGACCAAATACGACACAGAACGGAATGTCGGAATCTCCCCCAATTTCATTTATTTCTTCAATATTTCTTCTTAGGGTGATCATTTCAGCTGCAGCTTTATTGAGTTTTGAACTTTACAAGAGAATGTCCAACTTGTTAGTTCATAACATACAGTTCTTAATGTGATGCAACTCATTGAAGTATTTGCATATTATGGAAATTAAATTAGCCTTCAAGATTTTTTAGGTTTATCTTTTAATGCATTCCTTTTCCCTTCTTATACTGCTATATTATTCTTATTTCATAATACCTTGTGAAACATGCATTCATTTTGCAATTAGTTACATCATTGGCACTCTAAAGTCTAAATTAGGGATAAATGTAAGCAATTTATAATATATTTGTTAGATATGATATCACAGCTGGAACTTGGGAAGCCTGAAGAAAGGAGGAAGCCGGTGAAGCAAGTTAATGGGATATTCTGGATTCTACTTCTTAACATTGGAATATATGTAGCAGATCACTTATTCCAGGTTCCATTTTTTCGTTCTTTCCTTTTTTTCAGCGCTGTTCACATTTTCACTTTTATGTTCTAGAAATGTAATTTGAAGAAGTAAATTATCAAAAAGGTTTGGGGTTTAGTATATTAACAGCAAGCCTTTGAATATGAACCTTTACAGAAGTCAGATATGCATGCCCCTTGAAAGATAAAGTTGATAACATGTCCTTTACTGTCCAATCATAGTTTTAAAATGTGGAAGCATACATCTCAAACCTGACCACCTGCTATCAAATGAAATTTATTAGGGATCTGTATGGAACCCTTAATGAGCACAAGTCTGAAACTATATACTTTTTAAAAAACTTAAAGCTAGTAAACTGCCAAGTGTAATGTATCTTTGGAGAACTTCTTACTTCTCTTTACTTTTCATTTTATATAATTTTTCTTTCTATTACTTTGTCAAGTTCCAAACATAGAGTATAACAAGTAATATATTTTTGTGACTAGTCATTTATAATACGGCCGGGACGGTCAATTTAACACAAAGATATCTTGATGCTTTCAGGTTCGAGGGATTAAAGTCCTATATTTATTCCACAATAGGCCTGCTTGGTACCAGTTTGTGACTGCAACATTTTGTCATGCTAATTGGTGAGACCTCTGTCCTATGGAAGATTGCATTTGGTCTCACTGCGAAAATAATACTCCATCTGTTCCAAAATTAGAGATACAATTTGACTTTTGAGGTCAAATGACAACATATTAAACTTCAAATTGATGTGATTTTATTTAATTTTAGTCGATACAATTATTATAATTGTTTAGTATATTGTATATAACAAAATTTATTAATCACAAAATTTATTTCATTCTAAACTTTTATGAGTCGTATCAATTTTAATATTTAATATGCCGTCGTTTGACCTCAAAAGTCAAATTGTATTTCTAATTTTGGAACAGAGAGAGTATGTACTAACTATAATATAAAACTCCTTATGTTCCTTAATTCAACTTTCTGAGTAAAATTGCCTTTGCACTCTCCTGCCCCTCATTCTCAACTTTGTGTTGTTTATCATGTTTTTCGTATTTTTGTTAACAGGAACCATCTATCTAGCAACCTTTTCTTTTTGTATATATTTGGTAAGAGTTTCTTTCTTCACCGGATCAAACAAAATTTACAGAGGATGTGAGCTGATAAAAGTAGAAATACAATTTAATATATACTTCTTTTTCTTACATACAGGAAAGCTTGTTGAAGAGGAGGAAGGAAATTTTGCATTGTGGCTCTCTTATATCCTTACTGGTGCAGGAGCAAACCTTATTTCATGGCTGGTTCTCCCAAGAAATGCTGTTTCTGTTGGTGCTTCTGGGGCTGTTTTTGGATTGTTTGCTATTAGTGTCCTGGTGAAGGTAATTGAAATTGTATATCTGTTAGTCCCAGTTTCTAAGGGATTACATGTGAGCTGACCCATTGTGTAATGCAGATGTCCTGGGACTGGAGGAAGATTCTTGAAGTTCTTATACTAGGTCAATTTGTTATAGAGAGGGTATGCGACTCCTATCTCATAAACTGAAATTTTATTAGGATCGTTAATTCTGTTTCCAATAAAATGTTTTGATGGAATTTTTTGAATATATATCCATTTCCATTGTAAATTTGAGGTTGATGTGCGGACATCATATTGATTAATTCTGATGTTAATGATACATCGTAAAGTTGGGCTTGAGCTTTCAATCCTGATGTTAATGATCAGCTATCACAGGCGTCTTTATTTTATTTATTTGTAATTTTTCCCTGAGCTTCATATATTGGCTTATTATATAGTCCTTTCTTCCAGATTTATATGGCCACTTGAAATGGGCACATAGTTTAAGGAGAGAAAAATTTAATCATTGTATATGGTGGGATTAGCTCCACAAGCATTTCGTTATCATTTTGTTGACGTCGTTATTGTGATAACAGGTGATGGAAGCAGCCCGAGCTTCAACAAACTTGCAAGGCAGTTTCCGTGGTGGCTATGCCCTCCAGAGTGTCAATCATTTAGCGCACCTTTCTGGCGCTCTTATTGGTGTAGCATTTGTATGGCTTCTTAGCAGAGTTCCTTCTCATGCTCCCGAAAGAGATGCGTCGGCGGCGTTGAAGAAGAAAAAAGACCTGCATAACTGATGCTAGCTTTGTCTATGCTTGCCTTACATGCTATAGAAGAAGGGTTTTGATTGCATAATTTTTATAATGAAATGAAAATGCAGAAATGAGTTACCACCCTCTTTTTCCTTTATAACATTCCTAGCATTCTGGAACTAGAAGGCTCTGATATGGTACTTGTAATCCCGCAACTAATAGTTTCAAGTTCAAATTTAAAAAGATTAATAGCTGTATAATTTTATGCTATTTAATTTAAGGGAAATGTTAAATTCACAACACTTTTTGTTATTTTCACAACAAAAGTGTCGCTGTAGATGTATAGCGACGGTGAAAACCTGTTGTGGATTTAACAATTCCCTTAATTCAATTATGTTAGGTTTAGAAGGAAAATATTTTTCATTTATTTTTCCATGGATTTTGTTTGATATTTATTTGCCATTAGAAACATTCCCCTACCCCAACAAACATTTATTCCTATGAACTCGAATCGATTTTTAACGTTATGTGATTATTGATTATGATTATTGTGTTAATTTTTTTAAAAAACATGGTTGGTATTAAAGAGTAAATTATTAAAAAGAAAAGTTTTTAAAAGTAAGACGGAATAAGGAGTGGAGTTACCAAAATGAATTGGGACTAATCAATAATATAAATACAACACATAAATATTTACATTTTAAATTACAATTTTTTTAATTCGATGCTTAAATACAAATTATACAAAAAAAAAGTCAACATATAATAAATTTTTATATAACAATAAATGTATAATATAACTCTTTTTGTGAAATTGATGACTAAAATCTCAATATTGTTTTATAAAAAAAAATCTAAATATTGAAAGGAGGAATTGGAAGTAAACCAAAGTAATATCATTGCTATATATTGTGGAAAATGAATTTTGAAGGAAAATAAAAAAAAAATATGCGAACATTATAATTGGACATGAGTGATTTATAATTTTATCTATTTGTATTTTGACCTTTATAGAGGGTAAAAATATAAATAAATAAAATTATAAAATACTCGTATCTAATTTTATAAAATTTTTTGGATATAAAAATTAGATACGAGTGTATTTAAATTTTACTTATTTATATTTTAACACCAATAATAAATAAAAATATAAATAAATAAAATTTAAATAAACTCATTTCTAATTTTGTCAGAAGGTCTCCTAATTTTAAATGTTTAATTATCATGTCAAAATTCCCCATCGACAAAGTATTTCCGGAAAAAGAGGGATTAATTGTACAAAAATATACGTGAATATTCAACCATTCGTCATCGTCTGTACTCTAAAACTCCATTGAAACCCAGAAAGAAAATTCTCTCTTTCTTTCTCCCTCTGCAAATCATTTGTAAAATTTAATATAATTGGGTCGGATGATATGTTGAAGCTGTGGAAATGGTATCAGAATTGCTTGGCGATGCATCCAGTTAAAACTCAGGTCGTCAGCTCCGGTTTGATTTGGGGATTTGGTGATATTGCTGCCCAATCCATTACTCATTCTACTGCCCATAAACACCAATCGATTGCTGTAAGTTCTTTCTCTCTAATTATCAATCAAAAATTATTAAGATTTATTGAATATATGAGGCAGTTTGTGTGATTGTTGCATTTTGCGGTCTTAGTTTTCTCATCTTTGTTTTCCTTCACTTGAGCGATTAAAGGGGCTCCTTGTTATTCTCTGTTTAATCACACTCACACACTCGATTAGTAAAGTACATACATTATTTGCTATCTACCATATATGTTTATGAAAGTCTCCCTTTGGCTATATTAAAGTTCATTATCTTTTATGGTTGAACCCTAAATTGGCTCTCTGATTGAATTTAAGTGGGTGATTTTATTAGAGTGTATGAGGATGTATGGGTAGAAGTACAATATGTTGAGGGATCATCTTTTAGGGATAATTCTCACATTGGCCAAAGTCTCTTCTATTTGACAGTTGAACCCATTAATACAATGTTTTGGGAATTTTTTTCCTCCTTGCATTTTCTTTTTCGGCAGCTGGGTTAGGGATGTGGTTTTATTTTTTGGGCAGTGTTTCTCCAGCATCCCTACGGATTAATCTAGAAAATAACAACAAACTTACCACATAAAAGTAAAATAAGATAGAGGGTGTTTTTCACATTTTATTGGGAAGGACGTTTTTTTCATTTTTAATATGAGTTTGTTCAGGGAAACCTGATCTCTAAAAGAATTGATAATCCAATTGTTAATTTGAACAACTCTGGGAAGTGTAGTGACTGGCTGGTATTGCCAAACTTTACCTTGAAAAAATGCTTGGTTTTAACGCATAATTTTACCTTTGGACTTTCATTTTCCTACAAATCTGTGTTTGCTAAAACCTAATTCAAATACGAGTTTATGCTTATGTCTATGCATCATATATGTGTGCATTTATTTACTTGCTCAGTCACATAGTGAGTTAATATCTTTCGAGTAGTCTTTAAGTTCCTTAAAGTACGGCTGGTTATTGGTATGCTTGTTCAGTCATATAGTGAGTTAATATATTTCAAGTAGTCTTTAAGTTCCTTAAAGTACGGCTAGTTATTGGTATGCTTGGATCTGCAAACCTAACTGAATCTGATTATTGTTACAAAACCTGATCCTGAGTGACCTCATTTATTCCTCCATTATAACTTTTCCCCCAAAAATGTCCACCAAAATATATCTATATGTTTTTTGGTCTTTCTTCTTTTATAATTTCATGATTTAACAGGCTGGCTTTGATAGTGCTTTTTACAGTATTTTTGTATTATGTGGGTAATCTCCACAAAGAAAGATAGAGAGAGAGAGAGAGGGTGAAGTGGATATGAAGAAGAATGGAGGAGGGAAGTGCGTGGATGAACATCCACATAATGTGATCCTGGAAAACAATCCAAATTGCACAGCAAATTGACATGACTATCTGACTACAACTATCAGCTTCAAAGCTCTTCCCGTCATTATACCATCAACCCACCCATTGAAACTACTGATAGGAAAAAATTATTAGATAAAATAGCATATTCCTTGTACTGTTTAAAATGCAACTAAAGATATATCATTGAATTACCTCCAATCCAAAAATATATAATTGAGATACAACTAGCATTGAATTACATCCAATCCAAAAATATATCATTCTATCTTCAAATGAGTTGTTTAAGTAGCAAAACTGTTAGTAATATCAAAGAAAATCTCTTTTTCACTCCGAAACCTTTAAGTGGGCATACAATTTTAATGATGTTGTGTGATTGATTAATGATTAGTTTGTGTGGTGGTGATGCCCTATCATGCATTGTGAGGGCTTGAATGAGCAAGGTTGAGTGCCAGTTTGTTTGTTTGTGTCGAAGTCAGAGAGAGATGTGTTTGTAAAAGTTGAATTCTTTTGGAATTAGTGTGAACAATGAAGTAGTTATCTCACGAATGGACCGAATGGTATATAACTTGAAAATGTCAGAATCTTGTATTAGTATATTCAATATTAAAGTGACACCCCCCCTCCTCCTTCACAAACCCCCACCTCAAAAAATGGTATGTGATTATATACTATTTTGAGGCTGCGATCATGTTTTCACTAGTTAGTGTATGGCACTTTATTCTGCAACCAAGCCAATTTCATATCAAGGTATTCATATTATTAATATTCATGCTTCCTCATTTTTCTGCTTGGTTCAAAATTTCATGGTCATATGTAAATAGTAAATACAATAATTTTAGTATCTTTTGCATTTTTATTTCTAGTCATATGCGGCTAACTGTGTCAATTTAATTGTTCAGCTGGGACTTTTAGTTCTTAGCTGTAATTATAATTTTTTAGTTGATTTATGGATTGATAAACCTTCTTCAATACAGCAGGATGAAGATAAGGAATTTAAGATCAACTGGAGACGAGTGGCCACCGCAAGCTTGTTTGGGTTCGGATTTGTTGGACCAGTTGGCCACTTCTGGTTAGTGATTCTTTCTCATTTTCAAAAATGCATTGCCTTCAGATTGCAAACACATATTGGAGATTGGAGGTTTCTCCTTAATTTTGGATCAGTATGGGTAGGAACTCTCAAAAAGATTTTATGAATTGAAAGGTGCTTACTGCTTTTTGAGATCCATAGTCAAAAGATCTCAGTGCCCCTTGCAACAATATTATTACAAAAGATACTTGTCTGAAAGAAAAAAATAGTTCTTATAAAATATAATTTCTTAGGCAACTGATGTTGAAAATTGTTGAAATAAACTTGGCATAATTGTGATGTAAAGACCATTATCTGAAACTTATGGTAAAATCACTAAACACTATTACCTTTTTCTTTTTTGGGATAAATAAAAATACTAAAACTCTATGAATATTGATTCATGATCCTGTACTTGATTCTTTTTCTCTTCTTCTTTTTTGGGAGGGGTGTGGGAAGGCAACACGAGTATCATCTATGTGCGGGATGGAGAAGTGTATTCTTTTTTATAAACTCTTATTTGATAAAGCTATCAGTTTCTCAATTAACAGTTGTACTTCAATGTGGATACCATCTACGTGAAAGGATTTGGTGTTTGATGGGATGCATTGTTGTATTTTTGTATACATTCTCATTTGATAAAGCTATTAATCTCCACACCTCCATTTCTCTCTTACTACTGGTGTTTCACTAATGATATTTCTGTATAAAATAGTGTGGGTAGGGATTATATGATCTTCCATTTTAAGAAATTTCTAAAGACACGAGGAAAAATATGTATATGAACACGAGGGATTATGGTGAAATAGGAGTAACAAAGTCAAAAATGTTAGCACTACGTTTATAGAGTTGATTTGAATCTATGCACATTTTATCAATATAAAAATTAAAAATATTAGTTCTATGCACAGGCTTAAGGTAGAGATAATCATTAACATCTCAGTATATAATCCTGGATTGGTTGGGCTAAAGGGCTATTATGATAGATATAATTAACTAAAAGATGTGCAACTTATGAAATATGGACTTCAAGATTTACAGTTTATGAAATAGGGAACTTCAAGATGTACAACTTATGGAATAGGGATGGTTGTAAGTTTTCGTTTGTGATGATTGTGGTTTTGAAATCTTCCTTTAAAGTGCAAGGACTTCTGGTGGCTGCCCTAATTTTAGTGTAGAGAAAGGGAATCATTAGCATGTGAGGTAGTTTGGTTGAAGATTATTTTGATAATTTTTACTTGAAGGAAGAGTGCACAGAAGTTGGGGACTTTTCTTTGTGTACTTTGTGTTTAAATGTTCATTTTGGGGATCTGAGGTAGTTTACTGTTTACTTTGTGTTTATGCTTCTGACTTCAACAAAACCATGACTCTAGAATTGTACTTTCTGCTGGAATTTTATTGATCAATCCAGCTAAATGTTATAAACAATGGCAATATATTTATTCTCAATCTTTGGATTTTTGATTGTTGGTTGCTGTAGTGGTTCTGGTGCACTATTATTCCAAATGGATGTATCACATCGTTAAAGTAAGTTGACTCTCTACATATGTTTGTCATATAACTGCTACCAGCATAAGTGTGTAGTTTCAGATCTTATATTCAGTAATGATAATGGTTGGTAGTGAACCTTTGGTGTAATTAATTTTGCGCCCTCACCAATATAAGACTTGCTGACATAGGTTACAAAATAATGGTTTGACGTGTCATGAATAAAGTGCTTCAAAAATATTCATGCAATATTCCTCTTGTAGGTACGAAGGTTTAGACCGTTTTATGAGGTTGAAACTTCAGTACCAGCCAAAATCCCTGCGGTTTGTTGCTACTAAAGTAGCAGTAGATGGGCTCCTCTTTGGGCCCTTGGATTTACTTGTTTTCTTCACATACATGGGTTTTTCTTCTGGGAAGACTGCTAATCAAGTTAAGGAAGACGTGAAGAGGGACTTTTTCCCCGCCTTGATTCTAGAGGGCGGCATATGGCCAGTTGTTCAGGTTGTCAATTTCCGATTTATACCAGTGAGGTATCAACTCCTCTATGTCAATTTCTTCTGCTTGTTGGACAGCTCTTTCCTTTCATGGCTTGAGCAACAACAGGATGCTCCGTGGAAGCAATGGCTTACATCTTTTTTGGCTTTAAAAGAAAGTGAAGGCCAAGGTAGATAATAGTAGGCTATACTTCCCGCTATTTTTAGTAAAATGTTGAAAGACATGGAGATCCTCGACACGCCCACTGGGATCTCTGAAGTTTGGAAAAGGGAAGCGATAAAATTCTGTCAAGCTCATCGGACTTCCTTTCATAATTTGATTGTTCAGTATCAATTTTCCAGATAAAGATCAGTCTTTCGGTGCTCAAAGTGTTGTGATTTTACAGACCAATTTCTTTTAAAGAAAAAGAAAAGAAATGAGCAGTTTTTTATTAGAGAAATTCAGGGCAAAATCTTTGTAACAAGCTGGATTTGTTATTCAATTATTCACCAAATAATTGGGTAAGCTCACATTATTTAATCTTTATGCTTAGAGTCTCTGTTGTATACTGCAAAATAAAATAAAAAATCAATATAATTAAAAATATTTAATTGTGTTTATTTTCCTGACGGGCAAGTGTGGAAATCAGTCATGTCCCTGGCTGGATTGTTGCTAATCCAAATATGGGGTGCCGAGGACATCATAAATCGTGCTCTGTCCAGGTTTTATTCCTTCATCAAGATCAGAAAGAGAAACATGGCCTTCCAAAGTAAGGATTATCTGCATTATGATGCATATGAAAGAAAACCAAAATTAGAGTCATTTAAATAAAAAAAAATGCATTTTAAGAAAAGTTGTCAATAAACATAAAATTTATGTTAGTTCGACATAATCAAACATATGGATTGGATTAAAAAAATTTGCTTCGACTCCCAAAAAATGTATAGTATTTTTTTCAACTAATTTTTTTTACAGAATCCAATGATTTAGATGAATTTGGGTACTGCTATGCATCCAAATTACACCAAAATCACTAGATTTTGTAAAAATTTCAGTTGGTAAAAATACTATACATTTTTTGGGAGTCGAAGCAAAAAAAGAAAAAATATTTGGACCGGTCGGAATTCCCCGTCCCGTAGGATAATTGAAAGATTTATAATGCAACAAAAACATGTCAACTTTTGTTGTGTGTAGACACAACAATATATAAAGGAAATTGTTAAATCCACAACAACAGAAAATATTATTCCCACAACAAAAGTGTCGCTATAGATCCTATAGCAACGGTTTTCACCATCGTTATACATCTACAGCGACACTTTTGTTGTGGAAATAACAAAAAGTGTTGTGGATTTAACAATTCCCCCGTATAAAATGACTATTAATAAAAGCAAATTTGCAGTGCTTATTTGTGAGCTATCTACCTGACTCATTCGTGGTCGACGCCATTCAGAATTGCGCACACAAGCAGCAGCACAAGCAACCATAGCAGCCATCTCTTCTCTGTTATAATCCTTTCGCAGTCGAGGATCAACAAGAGCATCAAAATTTCTGTTTTCCATAGCATGTTTAAGCAAAGGCCTGGCCTGTAAATCCAACACAACAAAACCCTATTATTAGTTTGGGATTAACCCTTTCATTAGTCCCCAAACTATAGTTTTTTTTCACATTTAGTCTTTATTTTTTTGCTGATTTCGTCCTCAAATTATAACTATTTTCATGTTAGTCCACAAACTACATCTACTTAACACATACTTCCCAAACTATGGTAGCTGTTTTTTTCAAGTTTAGTATCCTTTAGTTACTTGGTTTTTGTGAGGTTGGATTGATCATTCACAGAAGCTATAACCTTAATAAAATGCTAACGTTCCGATTTTCCCATTCTAATTGTTGGGCCATAATACTTTATGCATTTAGGCTTGACCGATTGGGCTCCTCCCTTAGACTTTGATACTTTACACGTTGGACCGATCCGGATGGGTCCATTCCTCAGGTTATATTTATTGTGTCTTAAATATGTGGGCCTATGATTTGGGCGGATCCATTAGGCCTATAATATCTAAATATCAACTTTGACCAGTAATGATCACAAAGATAACATTTGACTGCTATCTATGTCACCGTCTGCATGTCATTAATGAGAATGGGACTGTATTAGCCGGCGGTGGACAAAGATGATGCAGTAGCAGATGAATCATCGGGAGAGGAAGGGATGTGTCAGTGGATAGTGGGTGACACGAAAAACCGGACCGAGTGTATGGGGCAAGGATCACACAACCTAAAGGTAACAACTAATCAATTCATTCTCTCTCAAGCACTAGATATTTTATCCTCCATTGTTAACTTTGTGATCGCCTGTACCGACTCTCACGCCGGAGCTATCCCCCGACGGTCGAAGCCGTCAAGGTTTTGGTGTTGTCGTGTTTACTGTGCAAGATATCGGACGTGTCTTACGTAATTGGGACGCGAGAAAAGATCTTGGCGTTAACACTAAGAAATACCCAAGGGGAGGATATTTCACTCTGTAATAATGATTATGATAAATGGTGCAAGAAAACATACCCAGGAAAGCAAGCAATCTGGTTTACGACCAGTAATGAGCTCCAGAAGCATGACCCCGTACGAAAACACATCCGATTTATCAGATGCTCTGCTGCTTGCTGCATATTCTGGAGCAAGGTACCTGCATATAGTGAATGTAATGTGAAATGCAATCAAACATATACTAGTAATAATGTGGATAGGCAATCTTTAAATATTTTTAAAAAATATAACAACATTTTATAGCATGTACAACTTGGAAAACTAATAATATTTATAAATAATATTAGATACGTAATGGAAAATGCTAGGTAACTAGACAGACAGAGCTTTGTCTAGTTACCTAACATTATTCATATGTAATTAAGGAAAAAGGTCGGACCCAAAAGTTCCCACAACCCTGGTGTAGACATGAGTTATATCATGATTGGTATCAGAAAAGAACTTGGCAAGTCCAAAATCAGCAACCTGAACAATGAAAATTCAACTTTGTCAGTTAAATATGAAGGTTATCTAAGATCTTAATAGGTCAGATATATAATAAGTATCAATCCATGAACTTCATTGGTAGCTCAACACTAGCTATGAAATTCAATGGTTACCAAATTAATACTCTCTCCGTTCCCAAATTGGAAATACATTTTTAAAGCAACGAAAAAAACTTTACTTTTCCAAACATATCCCAAAAGTTTGTTAGAACTATAGTAGTGGTGACATAGTAGTACTCAATTTACCACCTAATATATATATGCAAGTAATGTTATGTAAGAAACTTCATGTTGCTTTATAGTTTAAAAATAAAAATGTAACCGAGAGCCTTTGGCTTGAGTGGTATTCTAGAATTTTAGGTTCGATTCTCATCCCCTCAAATTAGCAAAAAAAGGAAAATGTATCTCTAATTTTTGAACAGATGGAGTAGTATAAAAGGTTACCTTTGCCTCAAACTTGAAGTCGATAAGAATATTAGATGCCTTAACATCACGATGAATAATGGTGGGATTACCTGCAAAACCATTTAATGTTTTTACAATAAGATTACCTAAGAGGTTGATATTCTATGAGTTTAGAAGTAGGACCATTAATTGTTATTCGACTCAAACTATCTATTAATAGAAAGATGCCGGATGTTTGTGCACAGTGCACAACTCCCGCAAATAGTAGGGAGGGTGGAGAGTACGGCAAAATTGACTCAAGCCCGCGGGCCGGCCTAGCCCACTTGTCTGCCAAAACGCGGGCTTTAAACTTAATTTTTTCAATCCATGAAAAAATGGGCCGTTTTGGCCCGGCCCGGCCCATAAATATGTCAAAAATTGGTCATAAATTCGTCAAAGCCCGCAGGCCGGCCCCGTCCGTCAAAACACGGACTTTGAACTTCACTTCTTCAGCTCACCAAAACTTAAGCCGTTTTGGCCCGACCCAACTATAGCCCGGCCCGTTTGGGCCGGCCCAATCCGTTTGTCAGGTCTAGTGGAGAGTGTCAAATGTACGCAGTATTGTAGAGATAAAAAGAACGAAAAAGGAGTACTTACAATCCTCATGAAGATATGCTAGTCCTTTGGCAGACCCTATAGCAATTTTCATTCTAGTAACCCACTCCATAACAGGCTGATCTTTACCTGCAGGTATTGCTTTTGTTTGAAATAAGTTATTCGTAGACGAACAAGATTTTCAATAAGTCGTTTAAGCACTTGGTGTATGCTTGGCTTTTAACGTGTTTGAAAGTCAAAACGCACTAAAAAATAGCAGTTTATTTCAAACACAATTACGAAAACAACTTACCGTGTAAATGGAATTCCAAGGTGTTATTGGGAACAAACTCATAAACAAGCAACCTTTCAGGCCCAGTGATACAATAACCAAGCAACGAAACAAGATTTTTATGATGCACTCGACTAATCGTCTCAACCTCTGCTTCAAACTCCCTCTCCCCCTGTCGGCTTCCCAACTTTAACCGTTTTACCGCAATTCTTCTGCCATTGGGAAGAACTCCTTTGTGCACATAACCAAATCCGCCTTCGCCAAGAACATTTTCCGCCGAGAAATTTGCGGTGGATGCGGCCAATTCTTCGATTGTAAAATTGCCACTTACTGGGATGGCCGGGGAATAAGAATCCACATTAATGCTTCTTAATTGGGGGGTTTTGGGGGGAAGGGATTCCAAGGCTTTGGGATTCCTTCAACTCCTTGTGGATGAAATTTTGGATTTAATTTCCGGGGTGGTGGATTATATAATCTGCCTGACGATACCAACAATTTAGCATTCAGTAAAACTTCAATGACAAAAAAAGAATCATTCTATCTCTTGTTAGCTATGAAAAATATACCAACTAGTTTCTTTTCTTTTATACCAGAATCACTAAATTAAAGAATTAAAATATAATTAAGAAACTCCAATTAAAAGAATAAGAGAAAAAAATATATACACAATAGTACACAACCGTTTTTTGGGCTATAACGTCGCTATAACTATAGAAAAACCATCGTCATAGACAAGTGTGTCATAGACAAGTGTGGGTATATACATATAGCCCAAAGAGTAAGGGGAAAATGTACATAAGAAGAAAAGAAATTCTCACCCTTTGGTGGTGGGGGTGGGGAAGGTGGTGCAGCATCCTTATTGTTTTTCCTTTTTCTTAAACAAACCACCATCACAATGAAAATAACCCCTACCATTGTTCCAACAACAATTATCCCCATGGAAACCCCCTTAGCTGATGATGATCCACTTGCCTGAGTAGGCGGTGGATAAGTTGGCGGCCTAAATTTAAACCGGGTTGATGGTGGTGGCGGTGGAAGTGCAACTCCTCCTCCTTGTAAAGGTGGTTGAGGGGGTTGAAGAGGTGGTTGTGATGGTGATGGTGACGGTGCCAGGGAATTAAGTGGTGGTGGTTGTAAGGGGGTTGAGGGTGGTGGAGCTGTTGCATTGTGGGAGGATAGTGCCGGACAAGGGGCGGGTGCCGGAGAAGAAGGTGGCGGAGATGAGGAGGAGAAAAGGGGACGTAGGGAAGTAGGTGGTGATTGGATGGGAGTCGAGGGTGGAGGGATGGTGGCGTTGGGGGAGGATAGTAACGGAGAACGGGCATGCGCCGGTGCTGGCGGGAAGGAGGACATTGTAAATGGATGAAGATGGATTGTTGGGTTGGTTTTGTAGTAGGAGTAGTATTTTAGAGTTGTAGTGGTATGGAAAGAGTAGGAGAGAGAGTAATTAAGAGGGAGAGTACTCTTTAAACTCTTATATTATTTATAAAATGAATATAAAAAAAAGAGTCGGTAGTATTAGTTATTACTATATGGAAAATTCGATATATTTATTCGATATCTCATTTATTATTCATGTGATGTGACAGTAAAATTGTCAAATCAAATTCTTTTATAAAAATATTAATTACTAAAAAATAATAAGATTATTATAGTATATATATGTAAGACCCCGAAAATTTTTAAATAAAAAGAAATTTCCTTTATTTATTTTTTTGAAATAGTAAGGGTGAATTTGATTAATGTGGTTAGTTATGGGTAAAATGCGCAAATATTTTAAATAAGCAGGTGGTTATAAAAAATTCATTGTTGTCAGGGAATATTCGTTTGGTCGTGGAATATTCTTGCTGTCGGGGAATATTCGTACGACGGCGCAGTCTTTTGTGGGCCCGATAACGGAAAGCGATTGGATGAAGAAAACGACAAGTATAAGTTGTTTATAAAAAACGGCGTAGTTGTTATCGTTAATACTGTTGGAATACCCGATGGTTAAAACACAGTAATACCCGTTGTTGCACAGTAGCACACGGTATTGCACCAATTATTGATTCTTACGTAAGAAGGCACTACTCAATAATTGTTACAGTAATTACTGTTCAGTATTTTATGTTATTGATTCAATAATTGCTGCATTGATATTTTATATTACTGTTGTTTCAATAATTGTCATTACACAGTATTTTTCATTATCGAAGCAATAATTCATATTATCTGAATAATATTATTAGATAACATTATTGGCAATGTCTAGAAAGTTCTGTCTAAGGACAGGTTTGGTCACCTAATTGCGCGCCAGTAAGGAGAAATTCTTATTAGAAAGCCCCCTCTTTCCTGGGAACGGCCTGGTTGCCAATATTGTGATTCTGTAATATTATTTGTGAATAATTAATTATTGATTCATATGATGAGGAAAATATTGATTTTATGTGGATATAGATAGAGAAAATTTTTAATGTGACAATTGTTGAAAATTAATATTTTATCTTTTTCTGATAAAATAATTCATTTAAATATATTATTATATTTTAATAATATAATAATAATGATATTTTTATAATGAATGTGGGATATATGAGTATATGTGGAGGAGGAGTATTTTTGTTACCAAAAATATTTAAAACATGTTTTTCATGTTGGTGGACCCCATTTATTGACTGAAATTTGATTATAGTCTGTAAAATCGTCCGTTTATGGATTTTGGTCAATTTCTGTTTGGAATTTGGAAAAACTTTCTTCTGCAAAGTTGTAGAGAATTGAATTTCCTATAAAAACTCACAAAATTCGAATTTTCTGGAAAAAGGGTTATTTATTATGAATTATTGAAGTTCTAAAGCTCCGAAATAATTAATTTTTGGAAGTTTAAAATATTTTTAATTATAAAAACGTTTTTTTCATTGTTGGACTCATTTAACATGTGGGTTGGTGGCTGATGTTGGGCAAAAATTGGGTGCGTAGGAATTTATATAATATATTAATATTATATTAAATTTTCTGCTTTGGTGTTCTAAGCATTTTCCTATAAAATAGGGTGCTTAGGTTAGAATTGAAAATCACACCAGAAACTGAAGTTTTTTTTTTCTCTCTCTCTATTATCGAGCGTATTCTTGTGAGTATTTTGAGTATACTTTGAGTATTGCTATACGGTGCAAGTTCAAATCATAGCCTATATCCGGTGTTTCAACTAGAAGTACTGTCTTTTGAGGTAAGAGATGTTATTTTCTTCTCAAATGATATTATTTCTTCAATATCATTATGCTGAAATGTTGGTTGAAATTTTTTATCAAATTTAGAACTTTTTCATGTCGGGGTTACTATTCATGAGTTACTATTCATGAGTTACTATTCACGAGTACTATTCACGAAGCGTGATGATATTTTTTGTAAAATTTCTATCTTTTGGTGTCGGAGTTACTATTCACGTATACGGCACTATTCACGAATACGACACTATTTATCAAAAAATAAAATTTCTTCTTTTTGTCCAAAATATCTATTTTGGATACTAGCTTTGATTGTATCCATGTTTTGATCATTCTTGAATTTTACTTCAGTATGATTATTTATGAAGTATTTTTGAACTCGGATTGTTTAAAGTACGAATCCTTAATACTTGTTATTTTGTTTCACTGGATTCATTTTCTTTAAAATATTTTTCATCAGCCTCAGTCCTAAATGATGGTGTTACTGAATATCTTTGGCCTGTAGTGCAAAGATGGTTGATTTTATTACGAATATCTTTGGCCCGTAGTGCAAAGATGTACAGGTGTTGAGATGAACATTAACAATTGATGAATATCTTTGGCCCGTAGTGCAAAGATGAACATGTGTTTAGATGAACATGACCGACTGATGAATATCTTTGGTTGTAGTGCAAAGATGAATATTTGATTTGATTTGAGATATATATTGATTGATGTTACAGGGATAAAATATTGATGATGTACTTTTAAATTCATAGATGTTAGTAGATTTCATTCTCTACTTAACTTCTCTAATGAATTATTGTTTCCGCTGCAGTTGTTGATCTAAAACTTGTATCAGATTTTTCCCTGTTGAAGACTAAGGATAATTTATTGTACATTATCTTAGTCATAATATTCTTTACTGGGCTAGTTGAGCTCACCATTTTCCTTGTTGTTCCATTTTTCTTCTCAGGAGACGAGAATGTAGCGAGTACGAGTCGGGGGATGTAATGATGGTTCTAAAGAGAGTTGTTTAGTAGTCCTCACTATTTTTGTAGAATAATGTATCAATAATTATGATGGAGATTTATTTACATGTGGATATTGTCTAGACGACAATATCTGTATTTAAACTCACAGTATATGTGTTGTTGTATTTTGCACGACAATTGTTGTAATAAAGTTGTAGTTGTTTTTTGTACCATGTATTTGGCGACTCAAAATGGGTTGGATGGAATGGTCCTATTTTGGGGTCGTCACAATATATATATATACTAGTTATAACCCGTGCCTGAAGGCACGACGTAACGAAAAATTAAATTAAAATTTGAAAAATATTACATTTTCTAAAGACACATATCACCACAACAATTAATACATACTCAATCATCAATATATATTCAACCACCAAAACATCGAGCTAGTCGATACTAATTTCAAGAAATTTTGGCAAAATTTCTTTTAAAAATAAATATCCAGAAAATTCTAAACCTGTCTACAAAACTTACAATCATCATTACATATCTAAACCACAAAAAAAATTATCATTTCATACCCAAAATCATCATAACCATGTATAATTAGTTAACTTTACAAAATACGGAACACACAATCATCAACACATATCTAAACTGGAATGAGAGAGAGAGCAGCTGACGTAAACTTGATGTGACATTTGTCTATTTTCTCTCTCCGCTCTGTTTTATATTATATATATATACCCCCTCTATCCCAAATTAAAAAAAAAATACTACTTTTAAAAAAAGTATATACAACATACTACTTTTATGATTTAAAAAATATTATATATGTTTAGTTATTAATTCTAAAAATAGTCAATTTAATTTTAAAAAGTCAAAATAAACATTTAATTTGGGACGGATGGAGTGTGTGTGTATATATATATAGAAGAGTTTTACCCTACATTATATTTTATTTTACTTATGTTACTTGGTAATGTTTATTTTTCATTATGCTGCATACAATTGAAATATTTACAATTTTTTATAATAATTCAATATCATTAAATACTCTTTTATTCTTGAATTAGTACTATACCATGACTATTTTTTATTTCTAAGATTATTTATATAATCAAGGTAAAATTAAATACTACCTCCTTTTGAAGTATCAACGACATTAGGAGGCCCTTGGGAGAAAGGTGAGTTGACGACTAGTTTCTGTTTCTCAAGGGAAAAATCAACAAAAGACACTCCAAAATTACATTTTATTGTTAATGAAATATGTTTTAGTTAAATTCATAATTTTTGTACAAATTGGAATTTAATTTCAAATTATAGGTTCATTATTCACTTTTGAAAATTATTCAAGTCATTTTCAAACTCAAAATTGAAATTATTCATTACAGATAATGAAGCAATAAGTAATATTACAACGACTAGTACTTTTATATAATTAACAATATTCGTTATTTTATTAATTTAAATTAAAAAATTTATGTCAATTTTGAGTTTAAAAATGTCTTAAGTTGACTTTAAGAAGTCAATAATAATTCAGGGAATTTCCTGGACATGAAGTTTCAGAGCTAGGTCACCCATTCTGCACTCTAAAAAATGATCAATTTCATATGATAAAATTGTACAATTGAAACTTTTTTCTAATATTACGTTTGGATTGAAAGAATGGAATGGGTGAAGGAATAAAATAGAGAATGGAATTGAATGAGTGAAGGAATAAAATAGAGAATAGAATGTGGAATAATTTATTCCATTCCGGCTAGAATGAGTCATTCCCTATCCTAATCCAAGGAATAAAATTTATAAATTCAAAAAGAATAAGAATAAGTTCATTTCATTCCAATAGAGCAACCAAATATAATTTTTTTTTACTCCAATAAAAAGTCATTCCATTCCCATCTTCTTTCCTCTAATCCAAATGCAGCATAAGACTCTTACAAGAGAATACAACATAACTAAAGTTGGGGGAGAAAAGTTTGGCCCAGAGAGCAAGAACCAAAATACTCTACACTAAAAACAATGTACACTTATCTCTTGGTCCATTACAAAACACTCTTTTTGCCTCCCTTATTTATTCTTTGTGATTTTTCCCCAGAGAAACCGAAACCGAAACCGAATTGCATCAATGGATTGCAAACCAATTTCCCTCCAGCTTTGAGAAGAGACCAAAATGAATGACTTAGGGCATGCCAAAGCTAGACAAGGCCGACTGGAACAACGCTGAGAAGGCTTGGGACGAGCTCTGATCATCCGCTTTTATCTTCATTTGCGCTTTACATGATGACGAGTTGATTACACACTCTATGAGGAAAATTGATGACTCCTCTGCTTTTTGTGCAAAGAAGAAGAATTTGAAGTTCGGGGCTTGACCGCCTGAAGCAATGCAGTGAATGGAATGGCCCTGCATGTGTTGAAGAAGGGCTTGAGGATTTGTCAATGCTGTCACTCCTTGTGGACTTATGGAAACATCCTGCAAAATAAATTACACAACTACTATTAGGAAAATGGAGGGTAGTGATATTAAGAATAGCTTGAAGTTTCATTTCTGCATGAGTTGGAGTAAACTGATGTAACATAGAAACTTGTCCTAGGCCTGCTAAAGAGATATTTGCATCAATCAATAGAACTGCATGGCTGCCTAGGCAGAGAATCTACAAGATTTACAAATACCCGTCTTGAAGTCTAAACCTCATATAATGTGAGAAGTCAAAGGTTTAACCAAGTTAAATAATCTCCAAAAGTAGCACAAACAACAAAGAGGAAACATAAATACAGATACATCTATACAATGCATACCACAAATTGAAACATCCAAAACAAGCAATATGATTTGATTTGCAAGACAAAGCAAAAAACTCAAAAGAGTAAAGCTTAAGATAACATAATATTGGGGATTTGCGTGCACAGAGGAGGGAGGTGATGCAAATTGTTAATTGAAGAAGTTAATTTTAAAAAGAAACCTGTGATATAGATATTGGAAGTTGGCGCCATTTCTGCTGAAAAGTGCTTGGATCAAGCACAGCTTTAGCATTAAGCTTCAACACTGGGGCAGGAGGAGGACTAGATGCTACTGATAATCCAAGACCAAGCAGATCATCAATGGCCAAGCTAGGCTGTGGTGAATGTGCTGGTAGTGTGTGATCCAACGACACAAGATCTGACTGAACCTGTGAAGCAACCAGGGATATGGAACCATCGTAAGCAGGAGCATCATATGCAGAACCATTGTTACTGAGACCCTTATTTCCTTCCTTTTCAGAAGTACTTAGAAGCAGATCCTTGTCATTTGCCTCAACTCTGTGGGATGGAACAATGTTTTCTGAAGCCTCTGCGCCAATAGATAAATTCCCTAGTTCCTCTGAAAATGCAAATGGCCCTCGGTGTTCCTTATCAGTAAACATGTAAGAAGGCTGCAAAATATATACTGTCAGCTAATTTAACTACAAACATATTTTATTTTTTTATTTTTTTTAACCTTCATAGAAATGAAAATGAGCATGAGGACCCCAGTTATAATGAAAGAATGAAGCAAAGGGGAGAGGGATACTGACTTCTGTCCATCAGCAAATCCATTCATATATATAGACCCTAACCAGCAGTACATCTGCTTTTTCAAGTCTTCTATTTGATTCCCCTTGTGTTGCTAATGATTTTGCACTATGTTTGGTTTGTGCATTATGATGCATTTCAATTTGATTCTCCACATCCAAGTGGGAGTTGCACATGGAAGGGAAGTATCAAAGCATGATATAAATTTTTGGATTCATTCTCAAGAGCTTAAACCTTCAGAGT